>CM046437.1:8327003-8617003 GCA_025506505.1 Flaveria sonorensis
CGAATCCTCACAATGGTTAGGGTGAAACACAACTCTTTTAGTGTTTGACAAATGACTATCGATTACTAATAATCATTTATAAGTAAACTTTCATCATTCATTCACATTTAGAGCAACTTTTAGTGTATAACAGGTGGCACACACGCGTCATGGCCCTTGGATCCTATCGTGGCGTTAATCCCTGTGTTATCAAATTAAACACCAAGAAAATAGAGATTTAATCGAATATGAAGAACAAAGAATAGAGAACAAATTGAGACCGATTAGTCATTGAGGTCATCAACACGATACACAAGCAAACACCTTATACACACAACTAGCAATTGATTTTTCTAACAACCAATAAGGAATTTTCCATTTTAACCCCTTTATTTTCAATAGTTACAGTAATAGCTTGAACTTTTTAAAAACTCTAATTTTAACTTTAACAATCATCATCTTAAAAATCAAAATCATGAATTTAACCAATTCTCAAAGCTTCTAATCAAAACAGAAACTTTCCACCAAGTAGGGATTTAGTTATCATGTTAGTTGGATTATCTTGAGAGTCTATCTCTTCTACTTTGATTTTTTCGGCATTGATCACATCTTTTACTAAATACAATCTCACATTAATGTGTTTAATCCTTTCATGAAACACGCTATTCCTTGATAAATGTACTGATCTCTAATTATCACAAAATATTACTAAATTCATTACATTGATGCTTAGCTCGAAAACAAAGCCCTTTAACCACTAGGCTTCTTTGTTTCCTTCAGTAAAAGCCATATATTTAGCTTAAGTTGTGGACAAGGCCACAACATGTTGCAATCGTGCTTCCCAATTAATTAAATTTCCAAGTACTTAGAAAACTAAATTTTCATATTATTTTTGTCAATTAAATAATCATGGTTATGTTTCAAACGTGACTTCATGACTAAGTTTTAGATAAAACTTAATGTCTAAGCCTTGAGATACGACTTAATAATTAAGCTACGGATAAAACTTAACAATTAAGTATTGGATAAAACTTAATGTCTAAGTTTTAGATAAAATTAGGATGAAACTTAACGGCTAAGTTTTGGATAAAGCTTAATAGCTAAGACTCGGATAAAATATAAAACTTAATGGCTAAGTTTTAAATAAAATATAAAACTTAATTGCTATGTTTTGGACTTAATAGTTAAGTTTGGATAAAACTTAATAAGTAAGAAATACTTAATGGGTAAGAAATATCCATGTATAAATAGATGCCTATTGCTTCATTTTATTTCATAACCTTATGATCGTCTTCTCTACTTTCACACACGAAACTCTCTACTACATTTTAAACACCATAAAGATCCCGAGATTAGGAAACCGATGTATGCTCTAAACAACAAGTATAGAAGTTCTGTTTTAATCAAGGTGTTAGAAGCTCGTGACTTAATCCTTAAGTTACTTCGAGGTTCAAAAACAAAGGCTTTGTTCAATTTACCAGGTGAATATATTTAATACTTTCAAAACATTCAAATGATTTTATTTTGCGAAAATGGCATTAGTACGTTAACCATGATAATGCATAGAGGTATTCTGCTAAAACATTTAGACCAGAAGTATATGTATGTTTTATCAAATTATATCCTATGGATGGGTGAAAATCCCATACCGAGGCTGGTTTAGACTCAGTGCAGATCCGAAGAGTCCGTAGTAAGACTGCCTGAGCACCAACACCAGTATATATGGAGGGAGAACTTCCAGTTGAAATAGACTGCTAAATATATGATTTACCATTAATTTATGATTAATTGTTTATCGTTATTCATGCCGAAATATTTTTGTGTCAAATTAAATGTATTCACCAGCTTTTCGTTGATGTATTATTTTCAAATATTTTCAGGTAAACATGATTAAATATGTTTAATCAAGTGTTAGTGCTGGATGGACTACGAATCCTAGGCATGAAAACCCTGTGATGAATATAGTAGCAAAAATAGTGCCGGAAGGACTAAAGTTTCCTAGGCATAGACCTTGTGGCAAGTTTTGAATGTCTGTCATTAGATAGAAAATTTTGTAATCATTACGTTGAACAATGTTATGTAAAATTTTGGGTATTTAATCCCCAACGAATATATGAAAGTTTGTTTTTAAAAATCATTAGATAAATTGTGAAATGATTTTCCGCTGCGTAAACGTCTTTCAAGACATGCAAATAAAAAGTGAACAATAACGCGTACCAATCGGTCGCACTCCCGGGGTGCCCAGAAGCCGGGGTGTGACAGGTTGGTATCAGAGCCAATATTAGAAATATTGCCTACTAAGAAAAAGTAGCTAGATGCCTTGTTATACTAACATAATAAACAAACCTTATTTCTCGTAAACGATGGAGATACCTATCGAAGTATCCAATAATACTATTGACGAAAATTTCGAATCTTAGTATTAAGATACTCCCTCTTATTCTTGTTGTAGAATGTCAAAGAGCAATGAAAGTAGACCTGCGGTGTATACTAGAGGGAATCGTAAGATAATTAACGAAGATGAAGATCGTGGCCCAGAAAGCCGAAATACAAAGGATGATTGCTGAGGGAATTAAAGACGCGATCCCTACCATAATCTCAGCATTGAAAGAGAAAGAACCTCCCAGCCAAACTAAAGAAGTTTCAAGATCTAGAAAGAAAGATGATGATTGTTATAGCTTGAGTGGCGAAAATTCTAAAGATGAAAAGCCTAAAAAAAGGAAGAAACATGATGGATGTTCATATCAAACATATCAAGCGTGTAAACCTACTGAGTTTTCAAGTAACGAAGGAGCAATTGCAGCCATCCGATAGCTAGAAAAGATCGAAGCAGTCTTAGCCATTAGCAAGTATGCTGATGAGGATATGGTTCTATTCGCCTCACATTCTTTCAAGGATGAGGCATTGGAATGGTGAAACTCTGTTATTCAGTCGAAAGGACGAGATAAGACTTATGCAATGACTTGGGATAAATTTCGTGCATTGGTAACTCAAAAGTTCTGCCCAATGAACGAAAAGGAGAAAATGACCAATGAATTTCTAAATCTTCGAATGGTTGGTTCAGATAACAAGGGGTATAATACCAAATTCTTTGCATATGCCCGACTGGTGCCACATCTTGTGACACCCAAATGCAACATGATAAGTTGCTATATTTGGAGATTGGTCAATGAAATTCGTGATATGGTGAAGGCGGTCATGCCACAGACAATAGAGTCTGCGGTAGAGTTAGCTGGGCTTTTGACAGATGGAATGGTTAGAACCCAGGAAGAGAATAAGAAGAAAGAGGTGGCCCATAAACCAAATATAGAGACAAAGAAATTTGATAAAGGGTCCGGGAAGAAAGAAGATTCATACTCTCTCCGCAGGTGCAAAACGTGTGGGAAGAGACACACAGGAAGATATAGATCCACTCTATTCTGCAACTACTATAAGACTTCAGGACATACTTTTGAGACTTGCTACAGGAAAAGGGTGATAACTTGCTTCAACTGTAATGAACAAGGGCACTACAAGTCTGAATGCCCAAAGCTTAATAAAGAAGATGGTGTTGGATCTGGAACCAAGACAGATCCTGGTGTGAAGAAGACGGCACGGGCATTTGTGATGAATGCTCGTGGGGCTGCTAACTTGCCAGACGTCATTACCGGTACACATCTTATCAATAACGTTTATGCTAGAATTTTATTTGATTCTGGTGCAAACCAAAGCTTCATAGACTATAAGTTCTGTAGTTTATTAAATGAACCTCTAGTAAAAGTTAGACAAATCCTATGAAGTTGAAACCGTAAATGGAGATCTAGTTAAAATCTCAGAATCCTTAGATAACGGTAGGATTACTCTTTCTAATCATGTCATCCCTGTGAAACTTTTGCCTATGACATTAGCAGGATTTGACGTGGTACTTGGTATGGACTGGTTGGCCACGAACCAAGCTCATATCATTTGTAATCAAAAGCTTATTAAACTTTGTGCGCCTACCGGAGAAGAGATTATTGTCAAGGGTGACAAACCAACAAATCATGTTGGAATAATCTCAATGTTAAAAGCATCCAAATGCTTAAGGAAAGGATGTCTAGCATATCTGATCACTGTATCGTATGACAAAACGAAGAAAAAGATTGAAGACGTGGTAGTTGTAGCCGAATTTACCGACGTCTTTCCAGATGAATTGCCAGGGATTCCATCTGATCGAGAAGTTGAATTTAGAATTGATATGGTACCAGGGTAAATCACCAATAGCTAAAGCCTCGTAAGGATTAGCTCCAACTAAAATGAAAGAATTAAAGCAAAAATTAGATGAACTGTTAGAGAAGGGATTTATCCGACCGAGTTCTTCGCCTTAGGGAGCTCCAATTCTATTTGTAAAGAAGAAGGATGGATCAATGCGTATGTGTATTGATTATCGTGAGCTGAACAAGGTAACCATCAAAAATCGGTATCCACTTCCTCGAATCGATGATCTATTTGATCAACTTTAGGGAGCGTGTTACTTTTCAAAAATTGATCTGAGATCAGGTTATCACCAGCTCAAAGTTCAAGAAGAAGATATTCCTAAAACTGCATTCTGAACTAGATATGGACATTATGAGTTCACAGTTATGCCCTTTGGACTCACTAATGCCCCTGTAGCTTTTATGGATATGATGAATCGAATTTGTAAACCCTATTTAGATAAGTTCGTAATCGTGTTCATAGATGATATTCTTATTTATTCGAAAACTCAAGATGAACACGCGAACCATCTTAAAATACTACTTGAAGTCCTGAGAAACGAGAGATTGTACGCTAAATTTTCAAAATGTGAATTTTGGCTTACGGAAGTACAATTTATTGGCTATGTTATCAACGCCAAAGGCATTCAAGTAGATCCTTCCAAGATTGAGGCTATTTCTAAATGGGAAACCCCTGCATCCCCATCTGAAGTTTGTAGTTTTCTTGGATTGGCCGGATAGTACCATCAATTCATTCAAAAGTTTTCTCGAATCGCTGCCCCTCTTACATCTTTAACTCGAAAATATGCAAAATACGAATGGGGACCAAAACAGGATGAAGCATTCAAGACTCTTAAAGAAAATTTAACAAATGCACCCATCCTGACTTTACCAGATGGTACTGAAGATTTTATCATTTATTATGATGCTTCACACATTGGTCTTGGATGTGTCTTAATGCAAAGAAATAAAGTTATCGCCTATGCATCACGTCAACTAAAAACACACGAGAAGAATTATACGACTCACGATTTGGAGTTGGGTGCTATAATCTTTGCGCTAAAGATATGAAGACACTATCTTTACAGAGTTAAATTTACTATCTACACTGAGCATAACAGTTTAAAATATATCTTTGGTCAGAAGGAACTAAACATGAGACAGAGAAGATGGATGGAAATCCTAAGCGATTATGACTGTGAAATCTGTTATCATGAAGGTAAAACCAATGTTGTGGTTGATTCCTTGAGTAGAAAAGAAAAAGAAAAGCCAAAAAGGGTTTGTGCTTTAAGGCTTGATCTTCAGATTGACTTACTTAGTCAATTGAAGCATGCACAAAAAATAGCTCTACAAGAGATAGAACAAGAAAAAGGAATGAAGGGAATGCTTGATCAGTTGGTCAAAGGAGATGATGAACTAATCAGATTAAATAAGAGAATCGAGGTGCCAATTGCTGGTAATCTTAGAGAAAGAATACTTGAAGAAGCTCATAAGTCTAGATATACAATGCACCTAGGGAGCGATAAAATGTATAAGAATCTGAAAACTAACTACTGGTGGATAGGTATGAAAAAGAGCATTGCATTGTATGTTGTAAAATGTCTTACATGCTCTCAAGTTAAGGCAGAACACCAGAAACCTTCGGGTCTATTGCAACAACTTGAACTACCTGTATGGAAATGGGAAAGGATAACCATGGATTTTATTACTAAACTTCCTCGAACAAGTCGTGGGAATGATACTATCTAGGTTATCATTGATCGACTAACTAAGCCCATTTCATTCCAATGAAAGAAACATTTAGCATGGATAAGTTAGCACAATTGTATGTCAATCAAATAGTGACTTTACATGGTGTGCCATTATCCATCGTGTCAGATAGAGACAGTCGTTTTACGTCTCGATTCTAGCAAAACTTTCAAAAAGCGTTAGGAACTCGATTAAATCTAAGTACTGCTTATCATCCGCAAACGGATGGGCAAAGCGAAAGAACGATCCAAACGCTAGAAGATATGCTTCGAGCATGTGTGATAGACTTTGGAGGTAGTTGGGATATGCTTCGAGCATGTGTGATAGACTTTAGAGGTAGTTAGGATTATCATCTACTTCTAATGGAATTCTCCTATAACAATAGCTATTACTCAAGCATCCAGGCAGCACCATTTGAAGCCTTATACGGCAGAAAATGTAGAACACCTGTGTGCTGGTCTGAAGTCGGAAAGAATCAAGTGTCTGGACCTGAAATAGTCCAAGAGACAATTGATAAAGTAATACAGATCAGAGAAAGATTGAAGACAGGTCGCGATCGTCAAAAGAGTTATGCCGACAAAAGACGTAAGCCACTAGAGTTTAACGTCGATGACAAGGTGTTACTAAAGGTGTCACCATGGAAAGGCATTGTACGATTCCGAAAGAAGGGAAAGTTAAGTCCTCGATTTGTTGGACCCTTTAAAATCTTAAAACAAATAGGACCAGTAGCCTATCAACTAGAATTTCCAAATGAGATGAATGGGGTGTATAATATATTTCATGTGTCAAACTTACGTAAATGTTTGGCTGATGAATCGCTAGCAATGACATTACAAGATGTAGAGGTTAATGAAAAGTTGAAATTTATCGAACGACCTCTTCAAATCGAAGACCATCAAGAAAAACATTTAAAGAGAAGGAAGCTAGTATTGGTAAAGGTAAAATGGAACTCTAGACGAGGTCCTGAATATACGTGGGAATTAGAGACGGAAATGAAAAAGAAATATTCACAATTATTCCAATAAATCTCGAGGACGAGATTTAAATAAAGGTAGGGAGAATGTAACACATGCGAAAATTTTATATTATTTTTGTCAATTAAATAATCATGGTTATATTTCAAGCGTGACTTCATGACTAAGTTTTAGATAAAACTTAATGTCTAAGCCTTGAGATACGACTTAATAATTAAGCTACGGATAAAAACTTAACAATTAAGTATTGGATAAAACTTAATGCCTAAGTTTTAGATAAAATTAGGATGAAACTTAACGGCTAAGTTTTGGATAAAGCTTAATAGCTAAGACTCGGATAAAATATAAAACTTAATGGCTAAGTTTTGAATAAAATATAAAACTTAATTGCTAAGTTTTGGACTTAATAGTTAAGTTTGGATAAAACGTAATAAGTAAGAAATACTTAATGAGTAAGAAATATCCATGTATAAATAGATGCCTCTTGCTTCATTTCATTTCATAACCTTTTGATCGTCTTCTCTACTTTCACACACGAAACTCTTTACTACCTTTTAAACACCATAAAGATAACCCGAGATTAGGAAACCGATGTATGCTCTAGACAACAAGTATAGAAGTTCTGATTTAATCAAGGTGTTAGAAGCTCGGACTTAATCCTTAAGTTACTTCGAGGTTCAGAAACAAAAGCTTATCAAGTTTAGAGGCTTTGTTCAATTTACCAGGTGAATATGTTTAATACTTTCAAAACATTCAAATGATTTTATTTTGCGAAAATGGCATTAGTACGTTAACCATGTTAATGCATAGAGGTATTCTACTAAAACATTTAGACCAGAAGTATATGTATGTTTGATCAAATTATATCCTAGGGATGGGTGAAAATCCCATAACGGGGCTGGTTCAGACTCAGTGCAGATCCGAAGAGTCCGTAGTAAGATTGCCTGAGCACCAATACCAGTATATATGGAGGAGGAACTTCCAGTTGAAATAGACTGCTAAATGTGTGGTTTACCATTAATTTATGATTAACTGTTTATCATTATTCATGTCGAAATATTTTTGTGTTAAATTAAATGTATTCACCAGCTTTTCGCTGATGTATTATTTTCAAACATTTTCAGGTAAACATGATTAAATATGTTTAGTCAGGTGTTACTGTTGGATGGATTATGAATCCTAGGCATGAAAACCCTGTGATAAATATAGTAGCAAAAATAGTGCCGGAAGGACTAAAGTTTCCTAGGCATACACCTTGTGGCAAGTTTTGAATATCTGTCAGTAGACAAAAAATTTTGTAATCATTGCGTTGAACAATGTTATGTAAAATTTTGGGTATTTAATCCCCAATGAATATATGAAAGTTTGTTTTTATAAATCATCAGATAAATTGTGAAATGATTTTCCGCTACGTAAATGTCTTTCAAGACATGCAAATAAAAAGTGAACAATAACACGTACCAATCAGTAGCACTCCCGGGGTACCCTGAAGCCGGGGTGTGACAAAAACATACCCTATAATGGACATCCCTATACCAAGATCTTTGGCAAAGTGTGAGTTTGCATATCAATGACCATACTACCTTTGTTATCCACATGTCTGCCAAGCAACAAACCATGTTGTCTACTACCACTTATATATATATATATCTCCAAAGCAACTTTCACTACATCCAAATGAGCCTTCACTGGATTGGAAAGTATCTACTAACTAGACTTACAACATAGCCTGTATTTGGCCTTGCAGAAACCATCAAATACATTAGACTTCTCCACTACATTGGCATAAGGTACTTTCATAATATAACTCACCTTATCATCAGTCTTAGGAGAGTCATGGCTTTATAATTTGAAAGGAGCTATAATAAGAGTAATAACAAACTAACTCCTAAATACCTTCTGTAACACCAGTGAAAATTTCTTGTCCAGCATGTGCATTAAGCAAGTCCTAGGACTAAACATGAAAATACGATGAAACAAAAGTAATAAACTTAGACATGAAAGACCCCCAAACTTAAAATCATCATAGGGCTAGAAAATGATGCCGGAAGCCATAATATAGACAAGAGGAATTTAAAAATGTAGAAATAAAAAACTCATGACAATGTAAGGTGCATCCAAATCATGACGCAGGGCACATCGACGTTTCAAAGCAAACAATCTCGCGTCGACACGTGTCTGATGGGTAATGAATGAAAATTGACACATATACTTCGATGTGAGGCACATCAGATTTCAGATGCAGGGCGCATCATAAAAAAGGGCTTGATGCAATGAGTTTGCGACACTTGGCACTCATACAGTGCATCTGAATGATGATGGGCACATTTCCTGATGTGGGGTGTATCAATCACCAAAATCGAACTATAAAAGGAACACTCAGGTGAGCTCATTTTCACACTCAAAACCCGAATTCTTCCTTTAATTCCTTTCAAATCCAACCCCATCCTCACTTTAGATCAATTATAGGCTATTCTGAGGTGATGCACAAAGTAACGAACTAGAAAAAGAAGAAAATAAAGAAAAACAACGAGAAACTGGAGCCTTAAGTCAAATAGCTGCTTGCTTAGGAACTATTTTATAAACTCTAGGATACTATTTGGCTCAACCACCTAGAATAAGGTGAATACTTTATATATTTTTGTAAATAAAACGTTTATTATCTTAATTTGTGAAAAGTGCATAAATGAAATGATGAATCATTAATTCATAACCTGCGTTATATGATGAAGACATTTAAAGAAATATACGTATAGAGTGGCCAGATTTATATATAGAGTATGGGTGAAAGTCCCATACTGAGGCTGGTCAAGAACTCAATGTAGATTCAGGAGGTCCCCGTTGAAAATAAGTCCGCCTAAGCCATAGAACCAATATATATGAAGGACGAACTCCACTATTGAGGTCAACTGCTAAATGTATAGTTTTCATATGAAAATTGTGATTTAAGATTCTGAATATCATTCATGCTTTAATTGTTTAGAATTAAATACTTGCATTCACCAACTTTTGCTGATAAATGTTTTTGAAACCTTTTACAGGTAAATACGTATGATGTATGTCAACTAGGGTTAGGGTTCATAGGATTATGACTCCTTAGTCCTGGTTAACCTAAATAGTTGTATATATAGGCCAAGTGAATGTGGAAAATATTACAACTCTCTAGGTGCTTATTTCGCTTGGTTGTGTAATTATCAATGTTTTGAAATGACATGATGAAATTTTGATTGTAAATATAAAAGGGTCTTTAAATCCCTTTCGAATATTATATGTAGTATTGAAGTTATTTTTTTGTAACCTAAATGTTACACATTTTATGAAAAACATGATTTGAATAATCTCTTGTGTAAAATGATTTGAAACTATAAAACATATGAAATAAAACCAACCGGTCACACATTCTGGGAGTGCTGAAAACCTGGGTGTGACACCTTCTACAAGCAAGAAATTTAGACAGTTTCAACAAATTAATACGTCTAACTCTTTTGATTTCTGTATTTAGTATATTCTTGACCTCCCTTAAATCTTTCATTTCAAATTCAGACATTAACATCTGTGGCTTCTATTTCTTGATAATCTTGACAAGCAACTAACATGTCCTCTACATTCAATAGTAGATAAACAAAACTATTCTTGCTATGTTATTTGTAATAAACACACAATCATAACTACCTATGTTAAAACCATATGTTTCCATGTGTTCGTCAAACCTATTATACCATTTCCATGGAGACTGCTTCAAACCCTATAATAACCTCTTTAGATGGCATACCCTGTCTTCCTAACCTTGAACTTCAAATCTCTTAGATTTCTTCATATAGATCATCTTGTCTAACTTACCATGTTAAAATGGTAGTGTTTACATCCAATTGATGTAATTATAAATCCATAGAAGTAGTTAAGTGAAAATATTACTTGTATAGAAGAATGTATAACCATACTTGAAAATTTTCATTATAATTGACTTCTTTCTGAGTAAATGTAACACCTGTGAAATTTTCATATTATTTTTGTCAATAAAATAATCATGGTTATGTTTCAAGCGAGACTCATGACTAAGTTTTAGATAAAACTTAATGTCAAAGCTTCAGATACAACTTAATAGTTAAGCTAGGATAAAACTTAACAATTAAGTATTGGATAAAACGTAGTACTTAAGTTTTAGATAAAATCTAGATAAAACTTAATGGCTAAGTTTTGGATAAAGCTTAATAACTAAGTCTTAGATAAACTATAAAACTTAATGGGTAAGTTGGAATAAAATATAAAATTTAATTGCTAAGTTTTGGACTTAATAGTTAAGTTTTGAACTTAGTAAGTAAGAAATACTTAATGAGTAAGAAATATCTATATATAAATAGATGCATTTTGCTTCATTTCATTTCATAACCTTCTGATCGTCTTTCCTACTTTTATACACGAAACTATCTACTACCTTTTAAACACCACAAAGATAACCTGAGATTAGGAAACCAGTGTAGATGCTTTAAACAACAAGTATAGAAGTTCTGATATAATATTATCAAGATGTTAGAGGCTCGTAACTTAATCCTTAAGTTACTTCGAGGTTTAGAAACCAAAGTTTATCAAGTTTAAAGGCTTTGTTCAGCTTACCAAGTGAATACGTTTAATATTTTCAAAACAATCAAATGATTTTATTTTGCGAAAATGGCATTAGTACGTTAACCATGTTAATGCATAGAAGTATTTTGCTAAAACATTTAGACCAGAAGTATATGTATGTTTGATCAAATTATATCCTGGGGATGGGTGAAAATCCCATATTGGGGCTGGTTTAGACTCAGTGAAGATCCAGAGAGTCCCATATTAATACTGCCTGAGCACCAATACTAGTATATATGAAGGGGGATTTTCTATTGAAATAGACTGCTAAATGTATGATTTACCATTAATATATGATTTACTAAATATTATTATTCATGCTGAAATATTTTTGTGTTAAATTAAATGTATTCACCAGCTTTTTCGCTCATGTATTATTTTCAAATATTTTCAGGTAAACATGATTAAAATGTTTAGTCAGGTGTCAGTGCCAGATGGATTATGGAAACCATGTGATAAACATATTAGTAAGAATAGTGGTGGAAGGACTAAGTTTCCTAGGGATAGACCCTGTGGCAAGTTTTAAATATCTTTCGCTAAACAAAAAGTTTTGTAAACATTGCTTTGAACAATGTTACGTAAAATAATGGGTATTTAATCCCCAACAAATATATGAAAGTTTGTTTATAAATCCTTAGTTATTTTATGTTATAAACTGAATTGTAAAATGTTTTCGCGATGAATAGTCATCGACTTCGGGTAAAGGCTAGAAGAATGGGAAGCATTATGGGTTATAAAATGTGGTGTGAGTTCATCTCTCTCAACCAGTTCAGGTTCAAGGGAGGGTGACGTGGAGAATCCGGTGCTAGTCTTAGTCAGAATCCCCCTTTCGTCTATCACTCTTCCTTTTCCGCTACGTAAATGTCTTTCAAGACAAACATATAAAAATTGTACACTGACGCGTACCAATCGGTTATAAAAATTGTTACATGCCTAAAATCCTAGACACAATAATTACACCAAATAATAATACAATGATTTCATATCATTTGGTTTGGTCTTCAGGTCTTCGAGTCATCCGTAGTCTTCACAATCTTAAACATTTGTGGCTGGTGTGGTGATTCGTTTCTCCCTATCAACAAATACATTTTACTTTAGTTTTTAATAAACATCTAAACCAAATTATCTATCGGGTTTGAATCTCTCAAACCCAACAATCTCCCACTATTTGGATAGATGTATTAAACATATGCTAAAGTATAATGAAACAAACACGAATCAATAGTCTTGAACTTCAATAGATGCATTTCATGTTTCTTTCACCGTAACGATGTGAAGCTTTCTTTATCTCACTTATCAAACTCAAAACATTCATCTTGAAGTTCCATGGCTTTCATTTATCTTCTCCCCCTCTATTTAAGCTCCCCCTAACCAATCTGACTCTTTTATTCCCAAAGAAAAAGGATGAAGTGTCATGGTGTCTATTCAAATATAGGAATCCCAACACTCCTTGTAATGAACATATGGCAAATAGGAGTTAAAAATAAATGCAGGCCATGATACAAGAATATTAAACTTCAGAGTCTGTAAAATGTAGATAGGATCTCTTCTACTCAATGGTAGAACAATAACCGCATATTTAAAATTACCACTAAAACATCACATGCTATCAACCGAGGAGCATCAGTTTAGCCATTTCTCCCCCTAAACTGAAGCTCCTGCATGTTTCAACTTTGTATGACCATATGATAGTCCAACCATTTTTATTGCAACTTATCCTTCTTCATCATATTTCCCAAATCGTGGCACAAATCAAGGATTTCCATCCTTCTTTACTAAGGAACCCAAATAAAAGTTTGAAATATAATATAAATGATGTAAGCAATCTTGATCAATTTGTCTTGCAATCTGGTCTTGAAACATAATCCCATACATGTCAACACTATGTTGAATGTCAGTATCATTTGTGGCTACATAATGAGTTACACTAAATTATAGTAAAACTATATGGAAATAATTTTCAACAGCCTTGAGTCTTTGGTAGTAGCTTTTGCTACAATACTATTCTTGAATGCCCATATAAATATACAATGCATATTACGCATATTATCTACATCTATGAAGCATGTTAGTGGCAGCAATGATGAAAAAAATCATTATGTCTCATGACTAAATAAGTTCTGAAAATCATACCCAACATATAGATATCAAATTCATAGCTCCTTTGCTAGACTAATGTTTTTCGCACCCTCATCTAAAAACTTAATTAAACCTACTGTTGGATATAGAATATTGAAGTACAAATATTCCTCAATCACAATGGTGAACCAATATTAAGTTATTCTATTTTCATGAACTCAACTCCCTTCACCATAGAATTCAATTTCATCTTTGATTAGTTAGCTACCATTATAAGATTAGAAGAGGGGTAGTTACCTGAGTTGAGATCAAAGTCATGGTAAAGGTAAGCCTACATCTCCTTGTGTGTTGCTTTATTGGATCTGAAGTTTCAATTTTCGATGGAGAGATGTCTCGAAATCCAAGGATTCAGAAGTTGAAGATTGTCCATCGGAATATAGAGTTTCATCGAAAATAATTTCAGATCAGAACTTGACTGTTCAATCGAAATTACATCTATTCAGAAGAGGTTTTGGAAGATTTGATAGATACAAAGGAGCATGTATCCTAACTGAATCGACCTTCAACATATACCTCCTTTTGGAAGATGTGCTCGATGGTTATGGTTCAGAAAAAAGGTCTAGGTAGTTACCACTTGATAGAACCTTCTTTGGCAGACAATAGGTGTTTGGCAGTTGGTGTTCTTGTTAGTTGAGTGTTCTCGGCAGTTGAGTGTTCTCGGTAGTTGTGTGTTATCGGTAGAAACGTCTTGGAAGATATAGTTTCGGCAGTGGATGATTCAGTAGTATTTTTGAAAGACAGTCACTTGCTCATCAAAATCAAAAGCTACAGTTGATAAAGTAGTATGTATCCACTTATTGTACATCCCTCAATAGATACTTCCTTTCAGAAGATGTTTCGGACGTAAGAAGTTATGATGTAAGAAGATCCATCGGAAGTTGACTTGATATAGTTGCCATTCGGAACAAGGTTCTTGTATGAGATCGAAAGTTAAGAACTTGTCACCGATGCTGAAACTTCATGCTATTATTACCGAGAACTTCGACACCATGCTGCCACTATTACCAACATTAGTACGCCATACTACCACTATTGTTATTGACTTTCTGCCACCTATAGTCATACCAGAACATGTACGACCACCATCTCTATCTTTGTCAACACTGATAACCCTAATTTAGTTTTCACCGCTACCATCATCACCGTATATCTACATACCCCATCATCTCTGTCATCTCCTTCAATTATCTATTCATGAGTTTGATCTTAAACCTTCAATATATTTCTAGATTTTGAAAAGATGTCATAGCTTTATGCTTCTTCGTTGAAAGGTCGAAAAAGGGAAGATATTGGTGACTATTTCAAGGAATATATATAGTTGTGATGTTGAAAGGTTTATAAGAAAAAAGGAAAAGTGATAGTGACGTGGTATCTTCAGTTTAACTTCCATTTATCCATTTCTCAAGAATAACTCTTGAAAAAAATAATTTTCTTGCCTGCCATTTATCCATTTCCAATGAATGGAGGATAATATTTAAAAAATGTACAAGTAAGTAGGTTTAGTGTACAACTCTTCGAAAAAAGGTCCATTTCAATTATGAAATGACAGGAACAGAGAGAATACCCCTGATATTTTTCAAATGATGAAATCTCAAATAAACTCAATTAAATATGAGAAAAAAATCAGATTATGGCTAGATTGGGTGGGGTCTTAACAAAAACAAAGAGAATAAAACCCACTTATGTTTTGACAAATAAAACCCAAATTAATATTGTGAACAACAACAAAAACATCTTCAAAGAACTTTAATAATGAATCTTCACAAAAACAAGGTTAGAGCACAAATTTGAGAGAATCACCGGTTAAAGTGATAATCTTGGTAACTTGGCTCTGATACCAAGTGTTGAAACGTGAATGGATCGGATGCAGAAGCGGTCAACCCGTTATGTGAAGATTAAACAAGATAAGAACAATGGAAGTCTAGAAGATGGGTAGTAATGGTAGATAATCAAGAACTTGAGGATGTAACATAGATGATAAACTAAGAATCAATAGATACTCAAATGTTATTCAATAGTCATCATAAGATTACATTCACCTACCCCTCGTATGCTTTGGACTCCATAGATGAATGATATATGGAGCCCATGGGGAAGCACTCAAGATTTCAAAAAGACTCACTATGACTAACCAAGACTACAAATAGAGGTCATTCTCTTTATAGTGTTACATGCCCAAAACCCTAGACATAATAATTGCACCAAATAATAATCATATCATATGGTTCGGTCTTCAAGTCTTCGGGTCATCCGTAGTCTTCACATCTTGAACATATGTGGCTCATGCGGTGATTCGTTGCTCCCTATCAACAAATACATTTTACTTTAGTATTTAATAATCATCTAAACCAAATTAACTGTGGGATTTGAATTCTCAAACCCAACAGTAGATATATCAACACTATCTATATATCTTAGAGGAGGTGCCATTTCTCTTCGTTGTCTGCCCTTGGCTAGCTTGTAACCATTCGTGTCAACTTATTGATTGATACTACTTGACTAATCAACCTTCTTATCAAAAGGATTAGGCTACTCCACTTCAATCTGAACACCTTTTATGACTAAACTAACCCCTAATAATTTCTCTGTAAGTGACATTTCTTGAAACATTGCATCCCTACTTACAATAACCCTTGGTCTACCATCATCAAGCTGTCACCCCCACCAATGCAAATAATGGGAGTGCAATGAATCGACCATCAAAACATAACTTTTACAAGAGAATATCTATAAGTATAAATACATCATCTGAAACAAGCCTATACAAAGTACAACTACCTCTAAATCCATACTATCATACACATATAACTATATAACCAAAGTCTTCAAGGGAAAGTCAAGTTTTATAGTTTGCAAACCTTGTAGATTGATGTCTACATCAAATCACTTGTCTTTAGTATCTAACTAGAAGAAATGTTCAAAAATATCAACACATGGTTGGTGAGTTTGCAAGTTTAAATATAAAAAGTTTTGTTGTGCATTTATATGTATGAATTGGACCCTTGTGCGTGTAAGTTATAAGCAAGAAGAATATTCATTATACAAGATACAACCGAACTTAATGACTCGCAATAAAAATTTTGGATTATATCCACCCAAGGGTTCGAACGTTAACAAAGTTAAATGGTTGTGAAAGAATTTGAAACGTACACAAAATTACTTAATGCAACAAACACCACAAAGTTTAAATAGTATCAAAGAATCGAAACCATAAGTATAAGTATCACAACATAAAAGAATTAAACATTCTTTTCCCCTTTCTTTGGAAGTACAAGAATGAAAACGGGCCACGAAACTCACCTTGAATAGTATGCAAGATATCCCAAACTTGTTTTAAGAACCTACAAATAGGGTTTTAGCCTATGTCAAAACCAAACCTAGTCTAACCATTTCTTCTTGTTGTAACCCATTTGCATGACCTTCATGACCAAATTATGTTTTTTAATACTTAAGATGTAAGGTTCTTTGATATGTAATGACTAGTTCATGTCCAATAATAAAAAACTAGCACATGGGATATTGGTGACATTTTGTGCTGTATTTGATATGATCCTCTTGCACATGATTTGCTCATTAAAAAGATATTTATGTTTAAATTTCATTTTGGAAATATTCAAAAATATCCAATGTTTTAGTTATGTTTTAGCATAAAAGTTCAAAAATTCAAAAAGATTTTACTTTATGCTTCGTTGAATGTTACATTTTATACCTGGGATGATTTGACATTATTTTTGATAAATGGATCGAGGATTAAAAAGAAATAGATGTAGGGTCCTCTTCCAAATTCTAATTTCGTAAATAGACTTTTGATCGAATCTGTGAATTGACTTTGAATGTTTTTTATACAGGTTATATGAAGAGACAATGCATGAAGACAGGGGGATTCGGAAGTAAGCATTCATGAGAGTCAATCAAGTCAAGCTGTGAAGATTTAGCAATCAAGCTTTTAAGACTTAGAACGATAGCTAATGACATCATTTGATGTTAAATCATCCAAAGTTATTATCAAGGAGTCTGTCGAAAGATTTGGTGTGGTAAGATCTTAGATAATAAAATTTGGTCATTTTGATTTGCATTTGTATGTATTAAAATGTACATCTTTTGATTGGTCAAAGTCTATAACAATTCATTTGAAAGTTTGAATTAAGCAAAGTTACACAAGTGTAATTTTGCATGGCGTATGTAAAATTGTCTAATTTCACTTAGCATAATGCCAAGAGAGATTTGCCTTTTTCTAATCCCTATAAATAGGCTTTGGTGTGTTCATTTATAGGTGATGAACTATATGGAGAGGTTTTGGATCAAGGTATCTTATGTGTGAAACATTAGTTGAAGTCAAAGATGAAGATCCGAGACCGTAACCGGGACCTACATGTTAACTTCAAGAAAATGAACATTTAGTGAAGAAGACCTAGTTTCAGGGTTACCTTGAAAGAAATTTTACACTGTGGAACATTGTATTGTATGGTTTAAGGGTAAGCAACACTGGACATCCCTTAATGCTAAGTTTTTAAACTTAATAGATCCCCTATTTTATCTACTTCACATAGATTTTTTAGTCCTATTAGTGTTCTAAGTATTAGGATAAAAGCATATTGGTTGTTCATGATCAATGAATTCTTTCAATTCACATAGGTATTCTTTTTAAAGACTAAATATTAGACTATGGAAGTCCTAAAGGTTCATTTACCAAAGATAGAGAACTTGTATAATCTACAAATCATGACAAATATTAGTAATAATGACACATAGTAAAAGAATACTCTCCATACTCATTCTCTGATAGTATAGGCATATGTCAACAGTTTAGTGCACCTTGAACTCCTAGACAAAATGAAATAGTTGAATGGAATAAGTGTACATTAATAGAAGCTGCTATCACCATGCTAATAGACTCTAAATTGCCTATCATATTATAGAAACTGCTATCACCATGCTAATAAACTCTAAATTGCCTATCATATTTTGGGCTAAGGCTATGAATACTGCATGCTTCATGTAAAACTGAGTCCTTATCAGTTAACGGTGTAACAAAACTCCTTATGAGATTATGCACAAGCGTAAACCTATGACTTATTTCTTCAAGAAGTTTAGGTGTCTATCCATGGTATTGAATACTTCTAATCAACTGAATAAGTTTGACTACAAGGCAGATAAATGTTATTTTGATGGTTATTCAATGAGCTTATCATGTGTTTAATATAGAAAGGGTTGGAATGGAATCTATAGGTGTTGACTGGCATGAGAACAATCAAACTAACTATGGACATGGTCTTGATTAGTTTTCCCATGTGGATTCAGTGTCCAAATCTTTTAACATTATTCTAGACAATATAATAATTTAGGTGAGGTTGGTCCTTTATATTCATAAACGGATCAATTCATAAGGAATGTTACCATTCAGCCTTTGATGAGACTGAGTGTGACCCTTCTCCAATAATTGAAGATCCTCTAATTCAAGTTCCTCCAAATGAGCAATCTACGCAATCATCTCTAGATCACCCTACAAAGAAAATTGAAGTTGTAAAGGTGTCCATTCAAGCTACAACTAATGTTGGTGAATCACAGTCAAGTGATATCATAGAACCGATAGAAGATTTTTTCGTTCTTGACAATAAAGGCTCTCCAATTAACCTGATAATCTAGAAGTAAATGCAGTTCCTTAATTAATAATCCACAAGTCAAATCCTATGGAAAACATTATTGGTCCTTTAGATAGTGGAGTACGTACTCATAGTACCCCAGAAGCAATTATACTCCTACTTTCTTTCTCAAGTTGAACCAAAGAACATTCCCATGGCCTTGAAGGAAAACAACTAGGTTAGAACAATGCTAGTGAGTTTCAACAGTATGAAAGGTTAGAAGTTTAGGAGCTGGTAGACCTAACACGAGTTAAATGGACAATTGGTACTCGTTAGGTTTTCTATAACAAGAAAGATGATCAAGGTGTGGTTGTTTAAAACAAGGCTTGTCTCATGGTTCAAGGTTTTTATCAAGAGGAGGGGATCAAGTACAAAAGTATTTGCTCTTGTAGCTTGTAACGCTCACCTCCTAGGGCACACCTTGGGGAATGTTACGCATTGGATATACAAACACAGAGTAATCAGAGAATACACAGCGGAAGTCAAACTGTAATTATGCATCGTAGTGTATTATACATATGTCTTCTAATACAATAAAATTATTACATCAGTGTAACTATAGTAGAGATCCAAATCCTCAGCAACACTTTAGTCCTTTATCTCCTGAGAAGCTTAGTCCATAAGCTCTTATTTCTATAATCACTTGGCACCTAGGATGTGTGTCCATAAAAATAAAAACATTTGGGACTCAGCATAAAGTTTATGAGTTCATGAACAGAGTAAGCACATTAAAAAACCACATAACATGGCCTTTGATTTCTGTGACTCAATTTTCAATTTCCTCTTCAGCAGTCATAGGTCTCTTACCTTTGTCAGAGGTAGTGACTTTAGTAAGTCCGACTGCAGAAGATTTGATGGTTACATATGATACTTCACCAGCAGACTTGGGATCATTAGTAGTTTTCTGAGCTCTGTCAGCGTCATTAGTGACTTCTGGTCCATCTGTTTCCACATTCACCTCAGAGTTAACTGGGGTTTCAATTTTAACATCCGGTTGACCAAATATCACCTCAGCTGATTTTCTGAGTTCAGACTCAGGTGTGTCCTTTTGTTGTTTATGAAGTTAGGTTGGTTCGGCTTCAAGAGTCACCCCATGCCTTTCCATATCATCTTCCATGGTCTGGGTGCCTGTCATATCCCGTTAATCGGGTTTGGTCATGACTGACCGATATCATCATAATGCAGTGGAATTAAACTATTTTAATCTCGAAGCGTTACATCATTAAATATATCCATAAATTACATTGTTTAAATATCTAAATAAAACATATTAATTTAATTGTTCATAGATGATAAGGTGGATAGGGCGGTGGCTAAGTCTCTAAAGGTTCATCTAAGGCGGCACCTATCATTTTGACACCAGTCACTTTCAATTGGTAATGACAATAACTATAACACAATATCCATGGTGCTCTATAGAATGTATCACAATCAAACCTGACCCGGACTTTCCCGCCCGAATGGTAAAATATCCCCTAACCTGTCACTACTAGATTGTTGGGTTTAAATGTGCCCTGCTAAGCACGGTTAAATGGCACTAATTTGTGACATAACTATTATTGAATCTCAATGGGGGGTTCCCCTACATAAAGGGCCCATTGTGTGCGGGGGATTCCCCAAATAGTACTATCCATAAATCACGCGGCTCCTCATGGAGTTAATAATTGTGCTTCGTTCGAGGACAAGAGCAATTATTATTACACCACAATATAATAACCAACGTGTATGTATTTCACCCCAAAAGATTTAAAGTAAAAAAGGGTTCATGAGACTCATCTGTGGGTTAGATCGCGTGGTTGACTAGAAGGGTTTGGATGCTACCAACAGGGAGGGTTCCTATGTTTATTCAAATGAGTTAGTACATTATTAAGTGATTGCTTTAGTTCAACCCTCTAGTTTTGTATTTGTCATACATGGCTTGATGTTTTATGTCACACATGTGTAATCTTATTTTGGGTCTTTGAGTCTTCGAGTCCCTAACTTGTGTTTTGCTTAAGTCTGGGTCAATACATTATAATTTCCAATTATAATTGTTCTTATGAGTGTGATATGGTCTCAAAACAGTAAGGTTTCAATAGTTGGCAAGTTTGGTCCTTCAACTTTGCTAGATTGACATTTTTAACCATAAAGTTTGGGTCTTGCACTATAATTACTTGTGATGAATTTTATGGTTTTAAGTGGATTAGGCTACTGAAATAAGAAAGTTTTTATGTCAATTTATTTTTCTTAACGGTTTCAAGAGCTTGTTTTCGGTTAGAGCGTTCTATGAAGTTATATCAAGGGATTTTCTTATTTTGAGGTCATTGAGTGGTTAGAATGATGATTATATCTTAATTATAAGTCATTTCAGTAATGATTGGTCTATGGAGTGTTAGAGTTATGGCTATGGGATGGGTAAGTTACTTATTGTGTTTTTATATGTGTACAGCATCGCGATTCGGGTATGTTCGTGACGTAAGTTTTAATCCATGGATTTTCATTAACTTTAATTTTTAAATTAAGTTTTAAATTATATCCTACTGGAAAAATATCAATTTCATAAGGTTAAGGATTATATATGCATTTTATGATTTTTCTAATTATTAAACCGATAGTTATTTTATATAATAATAATATACTTTGTAAAATCCTATAGAATACTCTATAACTATAGATATTTTGTTTTTAACTTCTTTTAGTCATTAATAAGCCATTAGCCACTGGAATCTTTGCATCTTAAGTTGTTTTGTTGGTTTTAGAGTTTAAACGTTAACGGTTCGGGTTTTTAACGAGTTTTTGTGTTTGGGTTATCTTTGGTCAAATTTTTTTTCATATAAGGCTTTAATATACTTACCAATACTTATATGTTCTAGAGGTTTCACTAATATTGCTCTTAAGCTCATTTTTAACAATTTTCTTTACTTTGAAGTGAATATCTTTTGTATTTTTGTTTACCTATAAAACAAATTCTAAAACTTATAAAATTTAATTTCTAGGATTTTTTTATTATGATAAGTCTACTGGAATTTTATATAATCAAAATTTCATAGTTTCACCATTTTTGTTACTTAGCTCGGTTAGTCTCATTAAGGCCCGATTAAGTCTCGGTTTTAAGTTACTAAGCATTTTAACCTGATTTTTCCCTTCCCAATATTTTATTACATAAATATCTCTAAAATAAACCCTTAATTTCAGTATTTAGGCCCCCTTTCTATTTTCTTTTATTTTTCCTCAAAAATATTTGTTTTTACAACTTTGTATTATTTATAAAACATGAAATACGTACGTTTAACTTATGAAACTTTGTTTGTAACCTGAGATGGCCTCTTTAAACTTTCAAAAATATTTTTATTAAAAGTTTTGGACTAATAAAATATGTTTACATATTTTGTGAAAACCAGGTTTTCGGGTGGATTAGTTTTATTAAAACCGGGTTTGTGACCAAGGTGGGTTGTAAGAAAGCTTTTGTATCATTTAGTTACTGTAAAATAAAGTCTTTTAATGGTTGATAAGAAGTTGGGGTGTCATGGGGTTTATCGAGTTATTATCGTGACGATACGCGAGGTTTCTCGCGTTTTCGGGTGTTAGCGAATTACCTTGATGCAACTGTGGATTGTAGAGGTTAAAGGACTGAAGTGAGGTCTTGGAATGACAAGAGGAAGCTATTCAAAAGAAGAGGTTAGTCAAGGCCTATGTATGAAAGGAATGGAAGGTAGAACTTGATGGTGTACTAGTGTGTGTGTGTGTATGTTCACGTGATGTTTACCTTAACTTGTTGGGATTGATGGTGCTCGAGTTTAGGCTGTTCCTTGGATTCCAAAGGCTGGAGTATTGATGTTTTATGAGTGTAAGAGAGAAGAAGATTTTCTAAGAGAGAGTAGAGAGTGTTTTGAGAGAGAGAGAGAGTTGTGGTTTAAAATGAAAGTGGGGGTGGTGGTATAGATGGGGTCGGCCGAGAGGGTATTGGGGAGGGGGTTTAGAAGTATCAAATCTTGGATTTCTCAAGATTATGTCTGGGATTTATGGAGATATGGTCACCTTTGCAAGTTACTAGATTCTTAGGTGACACCTCCATGTATTGGGTGGTGATTTGACCAAACATGGATTTAGTATTTTTATAAAATCTTCTTATTATTATTATTATTATTATTATTATTATTATTATTATTATTATTATTATTATTGTTATTATTTTATAAAATAACCATATGTAGGCTGGTATGTGTGTGTGTGAGTCGTCTTATATATAAGTGTGTATATATATTCGGGTATGTGTGTGTGTCGGGTTATATTTATATGTGTGTATATATATATACGGGTGAGTCTGTGTGTCGGGTGCATGCTTATATGTATACGTATGCGTGTGTTGTAGGTATATGTGTATGAGTATGTATGTATATGTGAGGTATAAAATTCAAAATAAAGGTCAAAACAGGAATTCTTCCGAAGCTTAACTCTTAAAGCACAAAACTTCCGAAGCTTACTCTTGAAGCACAAAACTTCCAAAGCTTAACCACTGGAACATAAATCTTCCGAAGCTTAACCACTGGAACATAAATCTTCCGAACCTTAACCACTGGAACATAAATCATCCGAAGCTTATGCTTACCTTTGGAAATTTCAGTTTTAGTGTCGTGATGCATAGTTAGCAAAGGTTAGGGGTCTAATGTGTATATTTCCATATGTTTTTAAAACTTATTATCTCATCAATTATCATCCACTATTATTTTATAAATTTACAAGGTTACGTTCGTTACATTTTGCTGATACATTGAAGTTGTTACTATACGTTATGCGTTCGTTTGGTTGTTTTTGTTCGGATGAGCTGATGTTAATGGTTTGAAAGTTTTAATGTTCATTAATTTATTAACCGGGGTTTATTCTAATAACCTTCGTCTTAGCTATCGGGCGTGAGGCCCATTTAGTCGGTTCAGCATGCCCTATAATCATATGTTGGCCCACTAGCCCATATTGATTATGCAAGCCAAAGCCCATTCAGGTGTGTGTATTGGCGTGGGCCTAAGCCCATTGTTTGTTGAGCCCAATTTGTGAGCTCCCTAGACAAGGGTTTGGTGTCATTGCATGGTCCAATAAAGGTTTCTAAATTTTTTTTTCTAGGCCCAAAAACCGGGGTTGTCACAGTGACTCTTGTGTAAACGACCATGTTCTCTAAGGATTCATCTCCTAAAGAAGCCTATGGCCTAGTGCTTTCAGCAGTTGCATCAGCAGTTGATTTATTCAGCTCTTCCGCAGCTTCCAATAGCACTTTTAGTAATTGAGCTTCTTTTTTAGTGGATACCTTAGGAAGGGCTTCAAGTCCAAGCACGAGCTCTCTCTTTGATGATTACTCATTAGATCTCTTTCTTTTAAGAGAGAGCACAGAAGAAGTGCTGGATCTTTTCATCATGGCCAATCTCTTCTTCCCAAGTTGAACCTTTTGGTTCATCTTCTTCATCACTCTTCTAGCTTCTATCTCCTTCTCTTCCAAGCTATCATTGCCATATCTATTGAGAAGCTTATTCATTTTGGCTTCAGCTTTAGATAGAGGCTCATATTGGCCAGTCCATTTGAAAGAGAAAGAGTTTGGCTATACATCATTTATAACTCAAGTGGCCAATCTCTAGAGAATTTCTTTAGCTTCTTGGGCCCATCTTTCCCTATTTTGGTTTGTTAATAGAGTGCTAGGAATCCAATTGCGGGCTTATAAATTGGGTGTGGGTCTGCTCAAAAGAAGGAAGAAAAACCTTCTTCTTTGAGCCTTGTCTAGGTGTGGCTGAGACCTTTGACTTGACTAGGACTCTGGCTTCTAGTCTTGTCTTTTTAAAGGGTGGTGATTTGGGGGCTTGCCCCTTCTTAGTAGAAGATGCAGGGGTTTGCTTTTGTTTTCTTGCTTTTGACATTGAAGTGGAGGGTGTAGGATCAGCAGTGGTGGGTGTGGCAAAGCTATCACCTTAAGGCTCATTGACCTCAAGCATATGTGTAAACAAGGGAGTTTCCTTCCCAGAAAAAGATTTTGGAGTTTCCTTGAACTTTGAAAAGATGGCTTTGTTTAGAGTTCTTAAAGCATGGACAATTCCTCCCATTTTAAGTTTATCACCCACTTCTTGTAAAATTAGTTGTACGAATCTTGGGTACATCAAAAACTTAAATTTTGTAGCAGCCATTACATTTTTACACATATTTTGAAAGATAAAGTTTGAAAAATCATAATGTTGTTGTTTTATCAGACCATGGATAGCCCCTACTAAATCTAATGGTACCTATCCCGTCCTCCTGATTGTTTGATCAACAATGAAGGAAGATATGAAGAATGATTCTCCAATTATGGTATACCTATGATTTGGAGAAGGTGAACATCAAGAGGGGTCCTTCATATCCCATCTCCTTGAAAGTGGCACTTACCACTTTTTTAGAGAAAAAAGATTCACCATCTACGTCGTTCAACTTTAGATGTTGACGAATTTTGGCGCAGGAGATTGTAACACCCGAAACTTCGGTCAAAGTAAAAGTATTTGGAAAGAAAGAAAGAAGAGCCAAAGATGAGGGGTGTTTTGTGTAAAAGTACACAAAAGTCAAAAAGTGCACTTTATATGGGCATGGCTGCCCATATCACTCTTGCTGCTACTGTGTTCAACCGAATCAGAAGAAGAAGAAGCTGAATTCGATTTCTCTCGGTTTCAAGGAGAAGAAGAGGCTGATTCTTGCTTGTGGTTAGTGTTCTTTGTATTTTATGGTTCGGTTTGTTGGGTTTTGACCATGAAACCGATTTATATGTGTTTATGTGTTTTGTTGTTGTTTTTACTTGTTTTAGGCTTTTGAACTCTTGTGCGCACGAGTTTGGAGGAGTTTTGCTTGTTTGCTACACTAGGTGAGTTCTAGGCCCGGTTTTTATGTGTTTTAAACTTCTTTGGGGCTGAAAATGCATGTTTAAAAGGTTTTACAGCTGTTTTAGCTTTACCGTATGTATGTGGGTGTTTGTGTTTGTGCTTTATGGTGCTTTATGTGCGGTTGATGCTTGTGATGTTGAGTTTAAGCTTTGAACAGATGGATAAGCATGATTGGTTAGGACTATTGGTGTTTTCGTGGTTGTATGCCTGCTATAGATGTTAAGCATGTTAGATCCATGATAAGGATGTGTTTGATCGAGGATTGGGGAGTGAATAATTGCATAAGTGCATTTGCAGGTTGGTTAGTTCATCCACATTTAAGTACTTTGTTCATGCGCATTGTTGTTTGTTCATCCGCATTTGTAGATGCTTATGCGCCTAGGTGTTCTTCCGCATTTCTTTTATTCATGCGTATTTGCTACAGCGTTCATGCGCATTTGTTACAGTGTTCATGCGCATTTGTTTCAGTCATTCGCATTTGTTCTACCAGCATTTAGTTGGACACTTGGAATAATCTGAAGGCATTCATCCGCATTAGTATTGTTCATCCGCATTAGTATTGTTCATCCGCATTAGTATTGTTCATCCGCATTAGTTGTTCATCCGCATTAGTTACTGTTCATCCGCATTTGTCTAAGGACTTAGGATTTTTCTTAAGCTTGGGAAGTAGAATGTAGCGGGTAAGTTCTGGAATGTTTTTGCTGGTTCATGTCTGTTGTGGTGATGCATGTTTTGGGCTGTTCTTGTGTTCCTATTTATTATTATATTACGTGACTTTACGTGGTGGGATTTTAACCTTATCCGTAAAGTATTATCTTTAATAAAGTGGAAAGATTAATGAAAGTGGAACATAAAGAACGTAAGAAAGTCTTGCAAGCAAATTCACAGGAGGTTCACAACCATTAGGTTGTTAGCTCAACTGTGTGCGGTTTAGCTAACCCGTTGGATGCACACAGGGTCAATCGTTGAGATTGAGGGGACCATTGTCGTTGCCCCGGTACTGGAGTCAGCTTTGTGCACCACGGATGGGGTCTATTATTAGACCTCAGGCCCAGTACCAGGTTTATGCGCATTATATGGGGGGTATAGTGCTTTGGTCCATATCGAAGTGAAAGATTAAAAGTAATGGTTCAAGTGAACGACCATGGAAATGGTGAAGAAAGATATTAATGTTGATAATGAATAATATTTGAATGTATGTATGACGTATGATCACATACAAAAGAGTAAACAGTATTTTAAGGAGTATTTTCCTATACAAAACACATAAAGTATTTTCACTGTTTTAAAACTAGATCTCACTCAGCAACACTGACTTTTATGCATTTTCAGTTGGCAGGTAATTTTGCTGAGGATGGCACACGGGGAGGCTACTTGTCAGGGTAGGACTGGCATCCATTCATGATTAATAACATTGTTGTTTTGTAATGCGTTCGGATGATCTTTTGTAACCGATAACAAACACACATGTATTACTTAGCAACAAATCTATTAATTAATGAATGGCTTTTGATGTTAATTTCACTGCCATGCTTTAAGAATTATGTAATGTTTTTATTTAATTATACTGTGATTGACCAACTATGAGGTCTCCGGGAATGGGGCCTTACAGAGATGGTGACCTTAAGTCCTTGCACCATTACGGTGAGTACTTTTGTTCCATGTTCCCTTTGAATGGAACATGTACTCTAGAATTCCCGAATGTGTGTCTCACAAATCACCGGGTCTACTGTTATTGCAAAAGCATATTCGCTATTGTGTGGAAATTGAAGAATAGGATCGTAGACGGGATCACCAATGGGTTGAAGTGATGCTATGATATGGTGATTCGGTCAGAATTCTAGAGTTTGTGTTAGACCCTGAAAGGATCATACTTGCCAACTTAAGAGGTGGTTGGAGGTTGTTCTGGTTGGATAACATCATTAACAGAAGACAACAAAAATTACAGAAGACATTATTTACAGAAGACCAAGAAGACAGAAAAAGACCAAGTATAGACTACCCGCATTTGTTAATGCGGATAACTTGTGAACAAATGCTGACAAGTGTTGACAAATGCGGATGAAGACAAGAAATGCTGAACAAGAAGTGTTCACCCGCATTTGTCCATGCGGATGAAATGAAGAAATGCTGACAAGAAGTGTTCACCCGCATTAGTTTATGCGGATGAAAAAAAGGAAATATGGCCAAGACTTGTTCATCCGCATAAACTAATGCGGGTGAGCAAACATGCTGATCAAATGCTGCTGACAAGACTTGTTCACCCGCATAAACTAATGCGGATGAACTAAGTTAATGCTGATCACAAGACATCTAATGCTGATGAAGACTTGTTCATCCGCATGAACTAATGCAGATGAACAACTTACAATGTGTTTACTTATTTTGTACTTAGACTAGATTCTCTGGTATAAATCAGGGTTAGTTTAGTCTTTTGTACAGATTATGTGTATGCCTATAAATAGGGCTTGTTGGGTTCAACAATAGATAAACTGAAGCTTTCCAAAACACAATCAAAGCCAACTGAAGATCTCATTATACAAGTTCAGAGACCAAGTTGATAAACAGAACAAAACAAACACAAGACAAATTCAACAAGACAAAGTCAACATCAAGACCACAAGAAAAGTCAAAATTAGGTCATGATGTAAAAACATTATAAATAGAACCACTAGTGCTACTTTGTGTGGTGTGGTTATTGCAAAGTGTGTGAGTGGCTAGTAGTTCTTAAGTGAGTGTATTTCATGGTGTAAATCACCACCCAAGGAGAATTTCTCTCCTTTAGGTGGGTTTGATGTTCATCCATCTTTGTATATGTTTCTTCATTATAATTTGTTATTCAATATCAATGAAATCATAACATTATACATTACACACACATCCTTGTTCTTCGATTCACACACTTCCACCCATCTTTAATTTTGATTTCTCAGATCTAAAAATGATGAATCCTAAGATCCAAGCTCAACGAATATGAAATTTTGATTTAGCAAAATGGTATCAGAGCTGTTGGTTACTGGGTTCATGTATTTTTCAGATCTGAGTTCATCTTTAAAGATGTTTCACAACAAAGAATAAAATAACAAAAATTGAAGAACAAGCATTCATCAAACCATCATCTATTCATCATCAAAATACACAGAACATCAACAAATTAGCTCAAAACGAATTGAAGATGATAAAGCATTCTCAACCCTTCGAACAAGAAAATCAGATCCAAACCAAACCTACAAAGAACATCAAATCGATCAGAATCCTTTCGAATCAATACTTCAAAAAGGAAAATCAAATCGATGGGGCTGCTTATCCAACACTACCAATGTGCGATTCGAGCAACCTACTCGATTTCAAGAACCCCACATGATTTTGAATCAACATCTATTTGAGCAGAATAGTTAGAAGCTGAAATTGGTTCATCGATTTTGATTTTAAGAACACCACATGTTGTATTCGAGCAACCTAATCGATTGGTGCTTGAAATCGACACTCTAAGATTGATGATGAACAGTGAACACAAATGCAGTTGTTTGGTACTCCAATGCGGCTGAGTTCTAGAGTAACAACACAAATGTGGATGTGTTGTGCTTCAATGTGGCTGAGTTCGAGAATTCACAACAAATGCAGCTTGCAGAAAGAAATGCGGATGTTCAAGGCATCCAATGCGGATGTTCAAGGCATCCAATGCGGATGTTCATTACCATATCTTCACAAATGCGGTTGTTCTTCACTAATGCGAATGAAGTCTTCACTAATGCGGATGAAGTTCCTCACTAATACGGATAAATTCCACACTAATGTGGATGAAGTCCTCATAAATGTGGATGAGATGCTAATTTGAAACATCAAATCCAGATGTTAAACGCATCAAATGCGGATGTATGAGACCTAATGGGAAAGTTCTCTGCTAATGCGGACACTGCCTTGTGCACTAATGCTGATGTATCAAAATTTCATCCTGAATAAATGCTGATGATTAAAGAAATGCAGCTGTCTTGTAAAACAAATGCGGCTGTTATGTGCTTCAATGCGGATGAGATTTCAACAAATGCCGTTGAAGAACAAACAAATGCTGATGTTAACTTAAAAAAATGCGGTTGTATAAAGGACCAAATGCGGATGAGAGTTGCACTAATGCAGATAGTGCAAATCGAATGCTTATGTTTAAGTTAACAAATGCAGCTGTTGACTTAACAAATGCGGTTGTTGAACTAACAAATGCGGCTGTTGACTTAAAAATGCAGATAAAGTTGTGTTGAAATGCGGATGTTAAGGCAACTAATGCTTATGTTGATTCAACTAATGCGGATGTTACAAGAACTAATTATTATGTTGATTTAACTAAAGTGGATGTTATAAGGCAGCCAAATGCAGTTGTTGTGGATGTAAGGCTACCAAATGCGGATGTATACACATCTAAGGCGAGTGTTATATCCAAATTTTAGCCTTTGTTTTAAACGATGCTGATGACATCAACAAAATGCACAACATCAACACCAACATCAACATCAACAACATCAACACTAACATCAACATCAACATCAACAACATCAACACCAACATCAACATTAACAACATCAACACCAACATCAACATCAACATCAACAAGATCAACTCCAACATCAACACCAACATCAACATCAAGGCTACCAAATGCGGATGTATACACATCTAAGGCGAATGTTATATCCAAATTTTAGCCTTTGTTTTAAACGATGCTGATAACATCAACAAAATGCACAACATCAACACCAACATCAACATCAACAACATCAACACCAACATCAACATCAACATCAACAACATCAACACCAACATCAACATCAACAACATCAACACCAACATCAACATCAACATCAACAAGATCAACTCCAACATCAACTCCAACATCAACACCAACATCAACATCAATATCAACAACATCAACTCCAACATCAACATCAACAACATCAACATCAACAACAACATCAAAAACAAGAAATACAAGAAAGATGATGAATAGATGACTACAACAAACAAGAAAAGCAAGAAACATGATGAATACGGATGATTGCAACCAACAGGCACATCCAATTTCACATTCAACAAAAAAGAAGAAATCAACTTGATCACATAATCACTGATCCATTCAAGGATTTGTACAAATGTTAGAAACTTAGTCTGAAGTACTTGAAACCATCAAGTATCAAGTTATTTCAGAGATTTAAAAAGTTGAAGTGTCTTCAAGACTGACTTATGTTCCTGATGCTGTTTATTGAAGTTCAAAGCCTCATCATATGCCTAATACATCCTAATCCTTTGAGTGAGATATGAACAAATAGTAATCCAAAAGTGATACACCTCAATTCCAATACGTTAAGTATTCTCAAAGAGATTCTATCCTTTATCAGAAATACATTAGGAGAAGCTTAATCTGAGGGGGAGAACTATAGTGAACTGTGTCAGAACATTAGTTGATCAAGAAGACATGTGACAAAGAAGATCTTCAAGTCAAAGTTTGGCAAGCATCAGTTTAGGGGGAGTATTGTTGGGTTCAACAATAGATAAATTGAAGCTTTCCAAAACACAATCAAAGCCAACTGAAGATCTCATTGTACAAGTTCAGAGACCAAGTTGATAAACAGAACAAAACAAACACAAGACAAAGTCAAAAAGACAAAGTCAACATCAAGACCACAAGAAAAGTCAAAATTGGTCATGATGTAAAAACATTATAAATAGAACCACTAGTGCTACTTTGTGTGGTGTGGTTATTGCAAAGTGTGTGAGTGGCTAGTAGTTCTTAAGTGAGTGTATTTCATGGTGTAAATCACCACCCAAGGAGAATTTCTCTCCTTTGGATGGGTTTGATATTCATCCATCTTTGTATATGTTTCTTCATTATAATTTGTTATTCAATATCAATGAAATCATAACATTATACATTACACATACATCCTTGTTCTTCGATTCACACACTTCCACCCATCTTTAATTTTGATTTCTCAGATCTGAAAATGATGAATCCTAAGATCCAAGCTCAACGAATCAAGTTAAACCTTACTTAACCAAGTTAAAATCAGTTTATTAACATGGACTCTCACAATCTTTCTGAAATTGGGCATGCTTCTAAACCTCCTATGCTTAAACACAAATCTGAGTTTAAGCAGTGGAAAATTCATTTTAGAAACTACATTACAGGTGTAGATCCTGACTACTGGATATCTATTTGCAAAGGTCCCTACATTCCACTGTCTCTAAATGCTGATCAAGCTGCTCAGTACAAAACTACAAGAATTCCCATTGAGGATCCCAATTTAACTCTTGATGATGAAGAATATAAGAAAATCAAGTTTGATCTTAGAGCTTATTCCATCCTTACTCAAGCATTGAAAATGGATGTTCTGAAAAGATTAGAAGAATATGGAACTGCTAAGGGGGTGTGGGATGCTCTACAGATCATGTGTGAAGGAAGTAGTGAAGTGACTGAAATTAATAAGGATAAGCTGATAAACCAATATGAAACTTTTCATCACACCAAAGGAGAGTCAATTTCAAGACAACTTCATAGATTTGTTCAACTTGTAAATGATCTTGAAATCATGGGGGTTAATTACAAAGAAAAGGAAATGAACAAGAAAATGCTGCACAGTTTACCAGAAAGCTGGAAACAAAATGTTACTATGTTAAAGAATACCCTTGATTTGGAGAGTACAAGCTTAGATATCATGATTGCCAAAATTCAGGCTTTGGAGTTGGATGAAAGGAGTAGAAATCTTAGTGGACCACAAGTCATTGAGGCTTACAAATTTCCATCAGAAACTCATTCTGTTGAGAATGCATTTATGATTGAAGAAGATGACTTTCTCTCAACTGGTGACCATTCAAAGACAATTGGATTATATGCTGCTCAACAACATAAACCCTCATCTTCTGCTCAGCCCACAGCAACACCCTACAGTATACCCAATGATCAAAGATCTGAAGAACAGAAGGCTACTTACAATGCCTTTGTTGCTAGCTTTGAAGCCTATCTTGGGGGGAGACTCACATCAGCGCACTTGATTCAAGAGGATCTGGAAGAGATGGATCCTGATGATGTTGAAGAAATGGATTTACAATGGCAGATGGCCATGATTGCCATGAGAGCAAAGAAGTTCTTTCGTAAAGGGAAGAAACTGAGTCTTGATAAGAATACCAAGCTGGGGTATGACAAATCCAAGGTTAAGTGTTTTAACTATGGAATGACTGGTCATTTCTCTCGAGAATGTAAATCGCCCAGGAGAAGCAACACCAACTTTCAAAGACCCACACATGGCTAGCATTCATCTCAACATAATACCAACTTTCAATCAAGCAACACTCATCTACACCAGCAGCAGAATCAGCAACAGCCAATTCAGCAAAGACAACCTCTGCTGACTCATCAATCTCAAGGAAGTAATCAACAAACTTCCAATGCACTTGTCATCAGACAAGATGGAGTTTGTATGCTAAGGAAGTCCAACCACAGTTTCAGAATCATGCACTTATGGCACATATCAATGATGGACCAACTCCAATGCCATCTGAGGTAAAATCCAATCTATGTTCTGAAAAATGTGTTCTAGAAGAATAGGGGTACAGGGAACACAATCACAAATTGGCTAATAAAATAAGAGAAGAAAAGGTGAAATCAGAGATGTTAACACAAGAAATGAGAATTTATGAAGTTAAAATCAAATCTCTGTTGTCTGACATGGAAACACTCCATGGTGAAAAGTACACACTTGTGGCTGAAAATGAGAGGTTAACTAAATTGTTGACCAAATCAAAAGCTGAGCAATCAGCTACTGAAATAAAACTTGAAAAGTTTTAGCTCTCATCTATCAAGCTGCAAGAGTTACTTGTGTCTCAAAAGTGGGCTAAAGATATGACTGGGATAGGCTATAAAACTTGTCCTCCTCCATATAATGATAACTACACTGTTATGCCTGAGTCACTTACTCAATCAGATACAAAAGAATCTAAAATTATTGAAACCAAATTAATGATTTCTCAAACAACAAATCCTTAAAACAAACCAGGTGTTTACATTGAAACTGACGAGGATAAAATCAGATTGGGTCATCCTATCAAAATCAAAGAGTGCACAGACAAACCTGTGGTTATCAAGAAACCAAAGAGCCCAGTCAAATCAATTGTGCCTTTTGTAAAATTTGTTCCTTAAAATCTTAAAGTAAATCACACTGGTGAATGCTCAGTGAAACCATCTGCTGAAAGCAGTCTGATTATGAGATCATATCTCCTAAAAATTCATGCAAATCAGACAGGGTTTCATTGAACTTCAAGGATAAAACCAAAGTTCCCTTAGTTACCAAAGGAAAAACCACTTTTGTTCAAAAATCTAAAGTGAAATCTGATTCACCATCTTCATCAAATATCAGACAAGGAATTGGGTTTGATATTTTCAACAAAGAACAGGTAGAACAATTCGATAGGGAAATAAGGCAATACAGAAAGAAGCAGCATCAGTCCACAAAAACAAAGCAAGTCAGAATTGTGAAACAATCTATTGGCACCCTAAAGACTGATATGACGTCTCCATCAAGATTAAAGGACAATCAAATGTATTGTGAATTCTGTGATATGACCAATCACAATACAGATAAGTGCTACTTCACTGAGTACTGCTCTATCTGTGACATGAACAATCACTCAACGAAAAACTGTCATTTTAACAAATACTGTTCATTATGTGATATGACCAATCACAATACAATTGATTGTTACTTTAATAAAAAAGATTGAAAATTTCACAAAACAAGCCCATTTCATCAGTTCCAGCTGACAAGGTCAGACACAAAAGTCCAACAAACCTGAACAAATCACTGAAGTCTCATCAAAAATATAAAATTAAAGTGTTTTCTGAAAAGCAAAAATCTGTTCAACCTTTACACAAAAATCAAAAGGAAAATTTGTATATTCTTTTGACACTTCAGATGAAATTAATGAAATCAAACTTCAAAGAAGTAATAGAAAAGGGCTGAAATCATCCTCCTCTAAAACTCAAACAAGAGGAAAATATCAAGAGGTAACAGTGATTGATGCAAAGGGATGACCCAAGACCATTATGGCTTGGGTTCCTCATTCTAACTAGTTCTCTTTGTGCTTGTAGGGTCATTCATACAGGTCCAATAGCTTATGGTACGTGGACAGTGGATGCTCCCGACACATAACTGGAGACAGTTCCCTCCTTCATGACTTCAAGCATATTCAAGGAACTACTGTAGCATTTGGAGGAGATTCACAAGGTGGTAGAATTACAGGAGAAGGTTCTGTGACAAACGGACTGCTGAGCTTTGATAAAGTGAACTACTGCTAGCAACTGAACTCAATCTGCTCAGCATGTCTCAATCTGTGACAAGAAATATTCCACTCACTTCATAGACTCTCATTGCTACATTTTGAAACCAGGATTTTCCATTCCTAAAGAATGGGTTGCCTTGAAGACATCGAGGAAGAATAATACATATGTCTTGAACCTTAATCTGCTCATCCGTCTGAAGAGACATGTCTTTTTTCTAAAGCATCTGTTGATGAGTCACAACTTTGGCATAGACGTTTAGGACACACGAACTTTAAAAACATGAACAGATTTGTCAAAGGAAACCATGTAATTGGTTTGCCTCAAAAACAATTTCATTTTGTTGATCACTGTACTGCATGTCTTAAAGGAAAATAGCATAAATCCTCACATAAGCCAAAGCTTGTGAACACAAACAATTCTCCTTTGAAGTTACTTCATATGGATCTCTTCGGTCTAACTCATGTCATGAGTATTGGAAAGAAGCACTATTGTTTGGTGATCACAGATGACTTTACACGATTTACATGGGTCTTCTTTTTACTTCATAAAAACGAGGCGTCCCAAATAATAAAAGATTTTATCACAAAAATAGAAAATCAACTTGATTTAAAAGTAAAATCAATTAGAAGTGATAACGGGACAGAATTCAAAATTGAGGATCTTAGTTCATTTTGCACACACAAAGGTATTGTTCATCAATTCAGTGCAGCTCGGACTCCACAACAAAGTGGAGTGGCTGAAAGGAGGAATAGAACACTAATTGAAGCAGCTCGAACAATGTTGGCAGATGCAAAACTGCCCATTACATTTTGGGCAGAAGCTTTCAACACTTCATGTGTTGTGCAAAATCGAACTCTGATAATTAAAGAACACAATAAAACTCCTTATGAACTTCTTTTTCACAGAAAACTTTTATTGAATTTTTGAAGTCATTTGGATGTCCGGTCTCAATATTGAACACCAGAGACCATTTAGGAAAGTTTGCTCCTAAGTCTAATAAGGGATTCTTTGTGGGATATTCCTCTGTTTCAAAGGCTTTTCGGGTGTTTAATCCTAGATTAAACATCATTGATGAATCCACAAACATTCAATTCAATGAGCACTCTTTTCCCAAATCATCAATTGGTCCTGACTGGTTGTTTGATATTGACTCGTTTACAAGATCTTTTGATCAGTTTAACTTGTCAAATGCAGGATCCTCTGACTCAGTGGATAGAAGGACTGATTCTCCTACGATTCCTCCTTCTTCTGTTAATCAAGCTAATGAGGAAGTGCCTCTGCAAGCTGATCCTGTGAGACCAGTTATTCAACTTCAAAGTATTTCAACTGAGGCTGATCAAAGCTCAATGCCTTCTCCTTCTGCTAAACCATCAACTGAAGTGAGAAATCCTGAACCAGCTTGTGCACTAGTTAAAAACAACAGAAATTCAAATGATGAAAGTATCCAAAGTGCTGTTGAAGCTGAAGATGCTGATCCTTATGATTCCTTTCATCATTCTCCCACATCACCTCCAAAAGATGCCTCTCACAAGATGATCTGAATGTCTCCAATCTTGATGTGTTTATTGCTGGGGATCTGATTCCAGTTACCAGGATACACAAGAATCATCTAGTGTCCAACATTATTGGTGATTTAGACGAGTGGGTGACTCGAAGCAAGTCAAGTATTGCAAACATCTGTTTGTTTTCTTGCTTTCTGTGTCAAACTGTACCCAAAAACATCAAAGAGGCTCTTTAAGACAATTGCTGGATTTAGGCAATGCAGGAAGAATTGCTACAATTCAAGAAACAAGAAGTATGGCAACTGGTGGCTCTTCCCGAAGGTCAATACCCTATCGGCACCAAATGGCTATACAAAAACAAGACTAATGACAGAGGGATTGTCATCAGAAACAAAGCAAGGTTGGTAGCACAGGGCTATACACAAGAAGAAGGAATAGATTATGATAAGATGTTTGCTCCTGTTGCCAGATTAGAAGCCATACGACTCTTTCTTGCGTACTCTACATCCATGAAATTCACATTATGTTTGGTGTTTGTGTTTGTGCCAGATATCAGGCAGATCCTAGAGAATCTCACGTGAATGCAGTCAAGAGGATATTCAGATATCTTAAAGGCAAACCTGCTCTTGGATTATGGTATCCAAAGGAAGGAGACTTCAATCTCTATGCATACACGGACAGTGACTTCGGGGGATGCAATTTCAACAGAAAGTCCACATCTGGCGGTTGTCAATTTCTTGGTCCCAGACTGGTGTCATGGCAGTGCAAGAAACAGACCAATGTTTCTGTATCAACAGCTGAAGCTGAATATATCACAGCATCAGCTTGCTGTTCTCAAGTTCTCTGGATTCAAAACTAGTTGCTTGATTATGGTTATAATTTCTTGCAAACACCAATCCATATTGACAACACTGCTGCAGTCTTCATAACAGACAATCCAGTTCAGCACTCAAAAACAAAACATATTGAAATTAGATATTACTTTTTGAGAGACTGTGCTGAAAAAGGTTTAATCAAGCTGATTCAGGTTAACACAGACAATCAGCTAGCTGATTTGTTTACTAAAGCATTTGACCCAAGTCGGTTTGAATTCTTAGTCCAATCAATCGGTATGATTAACCTTAAGTAAAAATTAAAATTTACAAAAACATCAAAAAAAAAAAAAAAATTCACAAAATTCAAAAGGAAATCAATTTTTGTTGAAGTCCTTGAATTGTACTTCCTGGGAAATGATATAATTACAGTCGTCATATCATTCTTTGTGCTTAATTCAATATCTTGAAAGACTGACATGACTTACCTGATATGAGGGTAGGCTCAACTTGGAACAGAAGATAAATGTTGTGATAAACTAAAGATCACATTCAACTGTGAATGCATCATCTCAGAGCATGTAAGTATCTAACCTATCCAAGTGTATGTATGTGTAGTAACCTAAACACACCAGGTCATGATACCTTATGAATCTCATTCACATCAGTTTTTCCTTTGTTTTACTGAGCAAAGACCTGGGGAAACAAGCACATAGTGCTGATGTCTAGATCCAAAAAGAGTCCCAATGAGGAACACATCCAATACGGGTGATAAATAAAATAGAATATAACAAAAAGAATCCCAAAGTGGATCACCTTCCAAAGTGAAGAGCAAAAAGAATCCCAATAAGGATCAAATAACAATAAGGATCAGGTAAAAGAATCCCAATGTGGACCCCTCTTACCCAAAATGAATGAGATTTCATAATTTAAATGACCGGGTTTTGAAAGTTGTGAGAAAGTTCTACCATACAGTACATGAGGATAGTTGATCTTGCTATCCTTATAGGTGTGAGGTTCATGTTAAATGTTTAAACCAATCAAAACATGATAATAATCACATGCATTATAATATTGACCAAGAATGAGTTTAAGAGGACAAACATACCTTCAATCAATAAGTTCATGACAACTTGCACTTATGAAAGATAAGATTGATATGATCCCAAAATTTCAAACAATAGTACAAAATTTCTACATTTACAGATAAGCAAAACAATCAAAAATTCAAAATATTTTTCCTTAAATTTTATAAACCTGTGTAAAGTTTTATCCTTAGGGGGAGTAGTAAAATTTTAAAAGGAAATATTTACAAAAACATAATATTTGTAAATGTAAAATAGGCAACATTGTTTTAAATCAAAATGTATAGTGTCTGTATAGAAATTATACCATAAACTGCTTTAGAAGATGCACATGGCCCAAAATCAGTCAAACTGGGAAACATGTATCACATCAAGGATACAAGTCAATCCAAGCAAGAATTGACAATTTCAGAATCCGCTAAATCTTCATAAAGCACCAATGATGCAGACTCATCTTCATAAAATCAGAACCAGCTATGCAAAACCAGTCAGAATCATCCACTACAACTACATTAATTTTTGACAAGTTCAAAATTTAATGCGGGTGAAGGTAACCCTATCATTTAACCAATGCGGGCAAGTGTTTTTGTGCAAGTAAAACTAATGAGGACAACAAAGTGTTCTTCCGCATTTGAAACAGTAAATGCGGACAGTTCAACTCATCAGCATTTGCTATACTAAATGCTGATAAGTTAACTTTGTTCACCCGCATTTGCTACAGTAAATGCTGAAGTTAACTTTGTTCACCCGCATTTGATGAGTAAAATTACTTCTTCCGCATTTGTTACAGTAAATGCGCCCATAGAAATTCTCTGCGCGCATTTGCTACAGTACGGAACTTTTCAGCACTCTTAAAATTTTGTGAAAATTATGAGCTATAATATAAATTCTCATCTAATGTGAGTCATTTATTACTTTTCAAATTTTGAGTGAGCGTTTCATAGTGAGACGAGTGCCAAAAAATATACTTCTTCAAAATTCAAATCTACTATCATCAACAATCTCTATGCTCGAGCCGAACATCAAAACATTCAAAAGTGTCCTTTGAATCAAAACATTTTCGACTACAAGATTACACATGGCTAACCTGAACTGGAGTAAGCTCCATAATGTCAGTGGTTTTCTTGATCCTGATGTCCCAAAAGCTGAGGGACTCAGAGACATGATCAGGTTCTTATCCACAACAAGAGTGACTCATGCCATAATAGTGAGACCTGTAATCTATGAGAATTACATCAGATCTTTCTAGGGAAATGCAGAAGTATTGGAGATTGATGGAGAGAAAGTAATTTCTGGAAGAATATCAGATGATCACACTCTATTGATATCAGAACAATCTGTGAGAGAATTCCTTCAATTTCAAGATGATCCTAATTCTCCAACTGAATTTGATGAGGATGATATAATGACCTTCTTTGCAAACATTGGATATGAAGGTGGATTTGAGGCAAAACAAATTATCAAGGGGTTGGTTGATTTGCAATGGAGATTCCTCATTAATTATGTGCAACACTGCTTATCCAAAAGGAAGACTGGATGGAATGATATACCCTTGACTACATCATCACTTGTTTGTGCTCTCTGTACAAACAGACCATACAACTACTCAGCATATGTATTTAATGGTATGGTTGCTAATGTTGAAGAAGGAAGAAGAAACATGTTCCTCATGTACCCAAGATTTATCCAGTGCTTAATAAATAAAGCCTTTCCTGATTTGGCATTAGAAGGTCCCATTCTAGATATGCCTCATTATAATGCCAAGTCTTACAAATACATAAAAAAGAAGGATCCTAGAAACTCATATAGTGGTACTTTTTTCCCACTACTGCCATGGATGCAACAGCAGATTAATCCTCAAGAAGAAGTACATGATATTGAGGAACAAGCTCAAGAGAATGTTCCTGTTGAGGAACCCATTCATGATGATGCTGCTGATGTTATACAAGAAAGAGATGAACAAACTGTTGAAGAACAGCCTACTGCTCTCAATCCACCTACTGCTGATGAGCATACAACATCACAAGAAGAAATATTGAGGCCAATGTCACCACATGTTGATATAGGTGGTGATCTTCACATTTAGCCTTCAACTCATGATGCTGAGATTCATTCCTTTTTTGGGGCTGATCCCATTATATCCTCTCCATCTTCTCACATGCACACTCATGAAGAACCCTCCAACAGCCCCTCATATGAAGCTGCTGATGCTTCTGATGGACCTGGTGAATCTACCAGTTCATCTTCTGAATCATCTAGTGATGAGGAGGATTATCCATAACCTGCACAACTGCCTGAGAGACAAATGATCTCAGAGGAGGGTCCCTCAGAAAGTTATGCTGAATCTGAGATAAACAGGCCTGATGAAAAAGGCAAACTGATTTCTGAGTTGATGCTTAAAGTCTCCAGAATGGAGAAAACTCTTGATAGAAGGGCAGGAATCATAAATGATAGGATTCAAGAACTTGATGAAAAGAAGAAAGAACATAATGAATTAAAAGCCAAGTATGATGCAGATATGAGAACAAAAGATGAGGAGATCAAACAGTTAAAAGTCTCTTTAGAGATGTCAAGAGAAGAAATCAGTGGTCATGTGGACACTGTGGCTATCCAAACTGTGGCTCGGAAGATCAAGAACACATGTTGGAGATGCAAACAGAAATCATTGCTGATCTGAACAAACAAAATGAGGCTTTGAAGAAAAGAATATATGCATTGGAACTGATCGCTCAATTAAATGTTGAATTTGAAAGAGAAGCAATAGAACATGAAGCTGAAGAAACAGATAAGGCAGTTCATTCAACAGCAAGAAACTAGTGGTATTAGGGATGATGATAGCTGGGAGATGGTAGTACATTCTGATCCATCCACTGAAAAAGAGGCTATGATGAAAGAACTAATAGATGACATGGACAGGTTCTCTTCAAGTGAATTCATTATAGATGAGGAATTCTGGGATTACATCAAAAACACCAAATCCCCTTCTGAGTCTATAGTTGTAATTCCAAGACAACCTGTGTTAATAGAAGAAGAACTGAGAATGTAGCTTGTTACTGCTGTTGTATTGTCTGTTGAACAACAAAGTTTAATCAATAGACTTTGTGATGAATTCAAAGAAAAGGAAACAGCTGAATTGAATAGACAAGAAGCTGAATAACAAAGAATCACTGCTGAGCTTAAGGCTGTTGAGGAAAAACAACAGGCCAAAACTGATGTAGTATCAACATTAGGACCAAGAGTGATCACATACACAAGAAAAAGGAAATACTTGACTGAAAAAGCAAAAGGAAAACTTCCTATGGTTGAGGAAGAACAACCTAAGAAGAAAACTAAAGGTGATCCTAGGAGTTTGGCAGCAATTGCTGAATTTTTAGATGAACATGAACAAGCTGAGAAGGAGTTGCAACATACTTTGGAAGTGATTATGTTGGAAGAAGGAGAAACTGAAGATGAACAAACAAAGAAACATGATGACATGAGGAGTCCATCAATTATTGAGCCATCTGTTGAAAGTATGATAGAGAAGGCTAAGACTAATAATCTTATGATTTATGCCATGTTCCTGATCAACCATGGATATGATGCTGATATAGTCTTTAGCATGACTTATGAAGGTATGGTAGAAGAAGTGAGAAAGATGGAGAAGCTTCTTGATCCAACATTTGTGACTGAATATGAAAAAGAAAAGGAAACTACTAAATCAGTCACAAGTATCTCTAAGACAGCAAAGAAGTATGACACTCAAACTGCATATCCTGATCCTTATAGTATGACAGATAAGGAAATGAAGGATTATATGTCTCAACAAGGATTTACAAAAAGAAAGCTAGGGAACATGAAGACTAATTCTCTTAGGGCTGCTATGTTAAAGATGATCAATGACAAGAAAGAAAGACTAAAAGCAATTGAAGAAGAAGTGATTTCCCAGAAGCCCAGAACAAGAAAATCAGCACAAGATGTGCAGTTGACAGTTAAAGATCAAGATGTTCTGGCCCCTATGCTTCACAAGAATCCAGAGTGGTTTATTGAGCCTTCTCAACTTAAACTTCAAGAGGGGCTGACTACTGCAGAAATGATAAGAGGGGTATCTACTCCCAGTGGCAAGACAGATGTAAAAATTATTTCCTGGAAGTATGATAGTAACTGGAATATGTTCATGGTGAAGAGGATATCAGGATTAGTTCAATTTTTCACAGAGTATACAGCCTTAGTCAATGCCTTGAAAGTTCATGATTTAAAAGAGTTGGCTGAGCTAGACTTGATTAATCCTGATGGAATGTATAAAGGATATGAATTTGAAGATATTCTAAAGATGTTTAAAACAAAGAACTTCAAATCACTGAAAGCTATCTGCACCAGAAAAGACAACATTCAAGAACCCATTTGATCAAAGAAAGAAAAAAGAAGCTGAAGAGATTGTGTTTCCTAAACTACATGTTAAGCCAACAGAAAGTTTGAAGAGGAAAATGATTACTGGTACTCATAAGACAAAGCCTATTTCAAATGTGTATTATGATGAAGACACCTTTGAGCTAGTAATTGAAAGAAAATAGGAAGGAAAGGAAGCCCCTGAAATAAGAATCTTCAGTGGGTATGAGGTTATATTGCTAGATGAGTCTTACATTCATTACATCTCTACCAGACACTTCAGAGCTATCAAAAACAAGGTTGCAGAAGATGATTTAGAGTTTATTTTGAAGTGTATGAAGATATTGAAGCTGGCTTTTGATAGAATTAACAACAAGAGAGAATAAAGGAAAAAAGGCTACCTATCCAGATGGGTAACATAGTCAAGTTGGAAGTTGATGCTAATGGTTCACTGGTGATTCATAGAGATGGATTATCTTCTATTTCAGTTTGGGAACCCATCTCTTTGAAACAAATGCCCATTGCTGCTATTCATACAATGAGTGAGATGAAGATTCATGTGCTCAGTAGAGAAAAGATGAAGGAAGCTAGGGATTTTTCTAACATGATAAAGGCTACTCTTAATCCATCAATGGCACAACCAGAAACATTAGAAGAAGTTGTTGTAACTCTCCTCCCAACATCAGTCCAAAAGAATACTACACAAGAAGACCGACCAGAATCATCAAAACCACCACCACCATCACACTCTTGAGGAACCTAGGCAGTATAATCCTTAGGGGGAGTATTGTTAGACCCTGAAAGGATCATACTTGCCAACTTAAGAGGTGGTTGGAGGTTGTTCTGGTTGGATAACATCATTAACAGAAGACAACAGAAGATTACAGAAGACATTATTTACAGAAGACCAAAAAGACAGAAAAAGACCAAGTATAGACTACCCGCATTTGTTAATGCGGATAACTTGTGAACAAATGCTGACAAGTGTTTGTTCACCCGCATTGACAAATGAGGATGAAGACAAGACATGCTGAACAAGAAGTGTTCACATGCATTTGTCCATGCGGATGAACTGAAGAAATGCCGACAAGAAGTGTTCGCCCGCATTAGTTTATGCGGATGAAAAAAAGGAAATATGGCCAAGACTTGTTCATCCGCATAAACTAATGCGGGTGAGCAAACATGCTGATCAAATGCTGCTGACAAGACTTGTTCACCCGCATAAACTAATGCGGATGAACTAAGTTAATGCTGATCACAAGACATCTAATGCTGATGAAGACTTGTTCATCCGCATGAACTAATGCGGATGAACAACTTACAATGTGTTTACTTATTTTGTACTTAGACTAGATTCTCTGGTATAAATCAGGGTTAGTTTAGTCTTTTGTACAGATTATGTGTATGCCTATAAATAGGGCTTGTTGGGTTCAACAATAGATAAACTGAAGCTTTCCAAAACACAATCAAAGCCAACTAAAGATCTCATTATACAAGTTCAGAGACCAAGTTGATAAACAGAACAAAACAAACACAAGACAAATTCAACAAGACAAAGTCAACATCAAAACCACAAGAAAAGTCAAAATTAGGTCATGATGTAAAAACATTATAAATAGAACCACTAGTGCTACTTTGTGTGGTGTGGTTATTGCAAAGTGTGTGAGTGGCTAGTAGTTCTTAAGTGAGTGTATTTCATGGTGTAAATCACCACCCAAGGAGAATTTCTCTCCTTTGGGTGGGTTTGATGTTCATCCATCTTTGTATATGTTTCTTCATTATAATTTGTTATTCAATATCAATAAAATCATAACATTATACATTACACACACATCCTTGTTCTTCGATTCACACACTTCCACCCATCTTTAATTTTGATTTCTCAGATCTAAAAATGATGAATCCTAAGATCCAAGCTCAACGAATATGAAATTTTTGATTTAGCAAAATGGTATCAGAGCTGTTGGTGCTGGGTTCATGTATTTTTCAGATCTGAGTTCATCTTTAAAGATGTTTTACAACAAAGAATAAAATCACAGAAAATTTAAGAACAAGCATCTATTCATCAAACCATCATCTGTTCATCAACAAAATACACAGAACATCAACAAATTAGCTCAAAATGGGTTCGAATTGAAGATGATAAAGCATTCAACAGAAGAAATTCGGTTCAACCCTTCGAACAAGAAAATCAGATCCAAACCAAACCTACAAAGAACATCAAATCGATCAGAATCCTTTCGAATCAATACTTCAAAAAGGAAAATCAAATCGATGGGGCTGCTTATCCAACACTACCAATGTGCGATTCGAGCAACCTACTCGATTTCAAGAACCCCACATGATTTTGAATCAACATCTATTTGAGCAGAACAGTTAGAAGCTGAAATTGGTTATCGATTTCGATTTTAAGAACACCACATGTTGTATTCAAGCAACCTAATCGATTGGTGCTTGAAATCGACACTCTAAGATTGATGATGAACAGGGAACACAAATGCGGTTGTTTGGTACTCCAATGCAGCTGAGTTCCAGAGTAACAACAAATGCGGATGTGTTGTGCTTCAATGTGGCTGAGTTCGAGAATTCACAACAAATGCAGCCTGCAGAAAGAAATGCGGATGTTCAAGGCATCCAATGCGGATGTTCATTTCCATCTCTTCACAAATGCGGTTGTTCTTCACTAATGCGAATGAAGTCTTCACTAATGCGGATGAAGTTCCTCACTAATGCGGATGGAATTCCACACTAATGCGGATGAAGTCCTCATAAATGTGGATGAGATGCTAATTTGAAACATCAAATCCAGATGTTAAACGCATCAAATGCGGATGTAATGAGAACTAATGGGAAAGTTCTCTGCTAATGCGGACACTGCCTTGTGCACTAATGCTGATGTATCAAAATTTCATCCTGAATAAATGCTGATGATTAAAGAAATGCAGCTGTCTTGTAAAACAAATGCGGCTGTTATGTGCTTCAATGCGGATGAGATTTCAACAAATGTCGTTGAAGAACAAACAAATGCTGATGTTAACTTAAAAAAATGCGGTTGTATAAAGGACCAAATGCGGATGAGAGTTGCACTAATGCAGATAGTGCAAATCGAATGCTGATGTTTAAGTTAACAAATGCAGCTGTTGACTTAACAAATGCGGTTGTTGAACTAACAAATGCGGCTGTTGACTTAACAAATGCAGATAAAGTTGTGTTGAAATGCGGATGTTAAGGCAACTAATGCTTATGTTGATTCAACTAATGCGGATGTTACAAGAACTAATTCTTATGTTGATTCAACTAAAGTGGATGTTATAAGGCAGCCAAATGCAGCTGTTGTGGATGTAAGGCTACCAAATGCGGATGTATACACATCTAAGGCGAATGTTATATCCAAATTTTAGCCTTTGTTTTAAACGACGCTGATGACATCAACAAAATGCACAACATCAACACCAACATCAACATCAACAACATCAACACCAACATCAACATCAACATCAACAACATCAACACCAACATCAATATCAACAACATCAACACCAACACCAACATCAACATCAACATCAACAAGATCAACTCCAACATCAACACCAACACCAACATCAACATCAAGGCTACCAAATGCGGATGTATACACATCTAAGGCGAATGTTATATCCAAATTTTAGCCTTTGTTTTAAACGATGGTGATGACATCAACAAAAATGCACAACATCAACACCAACATCAACATCAACAACATCAACACCAACATCAACATCAACATCAACATCAACAACATCAACACCAACATCAACATCAACAACATCAACACCAACATCAACATCAACATCAACAAGATCAACTCCAACATCAACTCCAACATCAACACCAACATCAACATCAACATCAACAACATCAACTCCAACATCAACATCAACAACATCAACATCAACAACAACATCAAAAACAAGAAATACAAGAAAGATGATGAATAGATGACTACAACAAACAAGAAAAGCAAGAAACATGATGAATACGGATGATTGCAACCAACAGGCACATCCAATTTCACATTCAACAAAAAAGAAGAAATCAACTTGATCATATAATCACTGATCCATTCAAGGATTTGTACAAATTTTAGAAACTTAGTCTGAAGTACTTGAAACCATCAAGTATCAAGTTATTTCAGAGATTTAAAATGTTGAAGTGTCTTCAAGACTGACTTATGTTCCTGATGCTGTTTATTGAAGTTCAAAGCCTCATCATATGCCTAATACATCCTAATCCTTTGAGTGAGATATGAACAAATAGTAATCCAAAAGTGATACACCTCATATCCAATACGTTAAGTATTCTCAAAGAGATTCTATCCTTTATCAGAAATACATTAGGAAAAGCTTAATCTGAGGGGGAGAACTATAGTGAACTGTGTCAGAACATCAGTTGATCAAGAAGACATGTGACAAAGAAGATCTTCAAGTCAAAGTTTGGCAAGCATCAGTTTAGGGGGAGTATTGTTGGTTCAACAATAGATAAACTGAAGCTTTCCAAAACACAATCAAAGCCAACTGAAGATCTCATTGTACAAGTTCAGAGACCAAGTTGATAAACAGAACAAAACAAACACAAGACAAAGTCAACAAGACAAAGTCAACATCAAGACCACAAGAAAAGTCAAAATTAGGTCATGATGTAAAAACATTATAAATAGAACCACTAGTGCTACTTTGTGTGGTGTGGTTATTGCAAAGTGTGTGAGTGGCTAGTAGTTCTTAAGTGAGTGTATTTCATGGTGTAAATCACCACCCAAGGAGAATTTCTCTCCTTTGGATGGGTTTGATATTCATCCATCTTTGTATATGTTTCTTCATTATAATTTGTTATTCAATATCAATGAAATCATAACATTATACATTACACATACATCCTTGTTCTTCGATTCACACACTTCCACCCATCTTTAATTTTGATTTCTTAGATCTGAAAATGATGAATCCTAAGATCCAAGCTCAACGAATATGAAATTTTTGAGGATTGAAGTTTAAGGATTTGCTTTGTGAAGAAGATTGAAGATGATAATGGTGGGAAAACATTTGATTTTAAAAGTTGTGGATAATATATAAAATGTGAATTTTAAATTGTTTTACCACCATAACTGTAAAATTGATGGTTTATGATAATGTAACAGTCTTTTCTAGTAACATCTCCGGCGCCACTACGTATCAAAAGATGAAAGTGGGACCTACCAGATCTTTTTCAAAAGACATGTGTCGAAATCATCCATCTGCCGAATCGCCCTATTCTGGAGATGCCCCATTTTGCCCAGTTATCTGCTGACTTGCATAATTTGGCAGATACCAAGTTATCTGTTGATATTCGAGAAATACCTATTTATCTGTTGATTTGTAAATTTTAGTAGATACACAATTTTACCAAAAAAACATTTCTTTACAAAATTACCGGCTATCATTAATTAAATCATTTAATTACTTAAATTTCATCATCCTAATAGCAGATACAAGATATTTAAATCTAGTTTCATCAAAAGCCTTTATGAGTAAATTTGCATATTGTTCATTTATATGGACTTTAATTAATTTAATAATTTTCTTTACTACACAATCTCTAATGAAATGATACCTGATGTCAATGTGCTTTGTCTTTGAATGTTGAATGGGATTATTGGTAATGGATATGGTGCTGTTGTTGTCAATGTGGATTGGAGTGTTCATGAAAGTTACTCCATAATCTTTAAGTTGAGTGTGGATCCACAGCACCTGAGCATAACAACTTGATGTAGAAATGTATTCTGCTTCAGCAGTTGATGTGGGAAAACAAGTTTGCTTCTTGCATTGCCATGAAATCAATCTTCCCCCTATAAATTAACATCCTCCTGAGGTTGACTTCTTGTTGATGTTGCATCCGCCATAGTCACTATCTGTATATCCCTAGTGGAATCAACCCTTTTTGGAATCAAACAAACTTAGAGTTTATGTGACAAGGATGATCTTCCAAGGACCTTTTCAATCTCTCAACAATGAATCAACAAATAATCATCATGATGCAGAAACCCATGATGAAAGTCATGATCTCTATTGTGTGTTTGTGTGATTGTGTGATTGAATGTACTGAATGATAAATTGCTTGTTTTGATTGATAATTTGTTCAAAAGCTTACAAAGGTTTAGGGTACAAGGCTATTTATAACCTATGCACATAATAATCCTAAGTCTAAGTGTTGTTCGCTATGGATGATAGACTGTCCACTATGGATGAGAGACTAAGTTGTCCGCTGTGAACACTTGGTTGTTTGTTTTAATGTTGTCCACTGTGATGTTGTTCATCCGCTGTGAATAATGAACATTTGTTGTGGACTTGTTCATCAACTGTGAGTACTTGGAAATTTCTTCAAACTGATTCGCTATGATTGCTTATGCATCCGCTGTGGGCTTTTCTTCATCCGCTGCCAACACTAGAAAAATTTCTTTTATCTACAAAACCTGTAAAAGAAATGGAAATAATAATTAGTGTTTGGCTTGAATGATACTATGTTTAATTAAATGATGTTACAAATGATTGATTGATGTTATGCATGTTATGTATGGTTAGACATGGATGTTTGTTGCTTGTTTTGATTGTTTGATTATTAATTAACCTTTCTTATGAATAAGAAAGGCCTGCTTCATCTTGATTCTTTTGCAATTCTGATGAAGCTTTAATTAGATCTTAGATCTCTTTCTTAATAATTTGATCTTGTGCCGCCTATTCTGCTTGTTGAGGGAGTGGTACAACTTTGAGTGCATTCAGACAGTTGACTATATGATCAGTGAAGTATTCCATAGCACTAACTTGATCTTTGTATAAGTAGGTGATTGGGAGTTGAACCATCTGCTCAAGAGTTAATTGATCTAAGCTCTGCACCTCAATGTTACTAACTAGAGTGGTTACAACATGATCACCCATCAACACTTTCAAATTGTTGTTCTATTAGATCTTTAGGCTTGTAATTCCTTCAATATGTGTTAAGACTGCTGATTGGTCTCTAACCTTTGCTTCAGAGCAGCATTAACATACATTGTGCCTAACATTCTTAGCATATGTATGAAATAACAACAATCACCCTTGCATAATACATCTTCAATTAGAGGGAATGACTTTCTTTTCATGAATGGGACACATGAAGGATGTAATAATTTGATCTTAACAGGATAAAAAATCCTTATGTCCTCAGCTTCTTTACCTTCAAGCTTCTTTTCCAAGACAACTTCAAAATGGTTTTCATCATAATACCATCTTGTTATTGGGTGGTTATACTAATTGCCTTCTATCTTTTTCATAATTAACTTAAGATCAGGTGGTCTCAGAGGATATCCAACTCTATCTAGCAATTCAATGTCTTGGTTTTCATCTTTGCCTTCTTGTTATACTGGTTGTTTACTTGTTAGCTTCTACTCTCTTCTTAATTTTTCAATATGAAGCTTGTCTTGGCTGTCTAATTTCTTTTTTAGCTCATGATGTTATCTTTTCATGTATAATCTCAATATGTGGAAGAAGTCAGCTCCCCTTGAGTTGTTTGTATGATTGACTATTCTTAATTGCATAAGATCAAGTCTATCTTCATATGATAGGTAGCCTAACTAAGATATGTATGACACGTATTGAACAAGGCAAGATACTCTATTGATTAGCACAACATCCCATACTTCTTCATACTTCCAAGCTACTATCTTTCTTTATTTGCTGAAGTTGTGAGAGTGATTCTATCATACAACTTTACAATGTTGGTATTCTCATTAGTCATCTCTCCCACTTCACTACCCTTTGGCAAGAGTCTATATGGCATGAACTATCTTGGCTCCTTAATAGGATGTAGTTTTGGTGGTGCTTGATGATAAGTAGACAGTTCAAAGGTAGGCTGTGGTTTGATTATCTGAGGTTTGAGTCATTAGTGAGCATGTTCTTGTACAGGCCCTATTGCAGGACCAGGTTTAGGATCAATACAAAAGTTTCACAAGGTGGTAGAGTTAATAACACTTAGCAATTCAAATAGAGAATCGATTGGATTGAAACAAAAAACACAAGTAAGAAGAACAAGAACACTCAAAAGTGGTTTTCAAGAATGATGTATATTGCACTCAATTTCTTTTACAAGTGTTACTTAGTCTATTTAAATTACAAGTACTTGAGACACTTTATACTACATCCAACAGCCAGACATACTTTGAAGGCCAGCTGGAAACACTAATCTAGACGTACAAGATGATGCAGCGGATGAAGATCAAGTCCAAGTGCCCACAGCGGATGATCAACACACACAGCGGATGCCTAAGTCCACAGCTGATGAACATTTCCACAGCGAACAACATACAAAGCAAACACACACAAGTGTTCACAGCGGATGTTCATCCACAGCGGATGAACAATCCATAGCGGACAACATACAAAGCAAACACACACAAGTGTTCACAGCAGATGTTCATCCACAACGGATGAACATTCCACAGCGGGCAACATACAAGCAAACACACAAGTGTTCACAGCGGACAACATCCATGGCACAGCGGACATGCTATTTGACTTCCACAGTGGACAGCTTAACATCCACAATGGACAGCTAATCATCCACAGTGGACAGCATATAGACTTAGGATTATTTATGTAATATTCATTTACATAAGAGTAGTTCAATAATTGTATATAGCTATGTGTATAGGCTATAAATAGCATGCTACCCTAATCCTTTGTAAGCTTTTGAATGAAATCAATACAAACAAGTAGTTAATTTTCATTATGTTCTTGCACACACACTATACACATACAAACACACACATACACTGATTTCATACTCTATCATTATGGGTTTCTGCACCATAATGTTAGTGTGTTGAAGTTGAGAGATATTGAAAAGATCCTTGGGTGAATCAACCTTTTATTCATGTTCATCATGAGTTTAAGCTGATTTCATCAGAGTGTTCCATCAGTAGTACCTCTCTTGTATCCATGCTAACAGAGATACCATGATAGTGTCTCATACCACTTGCTTGGAGCTTGATGCAGCCCATAAAGAGCTTTGTCAAACTTGCAGACATAATCAGGATGATCTGGGTCTGCAAAGCCAGGTGGTTGTCTGACATACACCTCCTCATCAATCACCCTATATAGAAAAGCACACTTGACATCAAGTTGATAAACCTTGAAATCCTTAGATGCAGCAAAAGCCATGAATATCCTAAGAGCTTCAAGTCTTGCTACAGGAGCAAAAACATCTATGTAGTCAATCCTTTCTTCTTATGTTTACCCTTGAACAACTAGTCTAGCCTTGTTCTTGATGACAAGTCCTCTATTATCCTTCTTGTTCCTAAATACCCATTTGGTACCTATGAGAGTCTTCCCCTTAGCAAGAGGACATAGATTCCAGATCATTTGTCTCTTGAATTGAAGCAGATCCTCCTGTATTGCTTTAACCCAACTTCTATCCTTCAGAGCCTCATCAATCTTCTTAGGCACTATCCAAGACAAGAAACAAGAGTGAAGACAAACATTTTTGTCATGGGTTTGTCCTCTTGTTCTTACCCTAGTCTTAACATCTCCAATGATGTTTGTGATGGGATGTGACTTGTGGATTCTCAGTTGAGGAATCACAACAAGTTGGTTGGACAGACCTAAATTGGTTAAATTAAAATCTGGTGCTTGACTTTCATCAACCACATCAACACACTTCTCAAGATAAACTTAATCCAATGAGTGTGTCACATCATTGATGTTGGTTAAATTAAAATCTGGGAACACGTCTGGGAAGTCACACACAACCGGTACATCAGACAATTATGGTGTTGGCGTATCAACATCTTTTACGCAAGCCCTGAATGTATCTCTTAATCTTTCATGACAAGGGTGTCACCTGATCCGGCACCAGCCGTGCCATCTCATTGAATTTGGTGGTATATTGCTGATGTGTCATGGTTCCCGCCTCCAGCTGTAGGAACTCCCTCTCAACCTTGTCGAGCTCTCGGTGAGGACAAAACACCTCGATCACCAGTTTCTTCAACTCATTCCTCCTCATCCTGCCAATCGCTCTACTACCCTCGGCATGGACAATATAATCCCACCAACATAGGGCCGAGTCCACAAATGAGTGAGTGGCGAACTTCACCTTCTAATCTTCCAGGCACTCGCTGATAACTAGAACAGCTTCCTCTCTCTCACCCACCGGTGAGCAGCAGCCGCAGTACTATTTCCGTCAAAAGTCGGGGCTTGCATCTTTAAAATTCCCCATAGTTACAGCCTTGTGTTATTTCCTGCACAGGCTCTTCTCCTTCTTCTTCACTGGAGACAACTGTCTCAGTCTTCGGTTGCTCACTTTCCTCCGCGGGTCTCCTCCTTTCCTTCCTCTCTCCTTCTCGTACAACCTTAATCACTTCGGTCACCACAGACGGTAGAATCGTCTGCATGACCTGGTGAACCTCTTCCACCACCGTCTCCTTCACCGAGGCCCTTAAATTGGCACTCTCATCACCACCCTCCAGATGAGGGGTCTCGGGCTCTTCGTTAGCCACCTCTTCAGCCCTAGGCCTTGCTCTCGTGACCCGTGGTCCAGCACCACGTCCACCACGACCTCCACCTCGAGAAGCCTTCGAGGATCTACCACCGGCCATCCTCAAACACGCTATAAGATTCAAACACCAACACGGTCATTCAAGGTAACAACTCAGTTTATGTCAAGTATAGTAAGTCCCTAATTACAGTGGCCAATTGTGATTAGCCACTTACTTTACTCTTCATACCCCAAGCATTTCCTATCCTGACTTCATCAGTATCTAAATCTACTAAGAAGCACATAAATCACATAACTTGCGCACGTAATACCGGTTAATATTAAGAAAATACCTGATGACACGTAGCTACTCGGACTGGCATCCCTTCCCTTTGTCCCATTCTCAGTTTATGTTTAGGTTTCTTTTGAAAATATTTACCCGTTTAACTTAAACTTTGGCTCTGATACCAACTTGTAAGGCCCCATTACCGGAACGCTTACAGCTGGTCAATCATCACACATTAAACATAGAACATATATTTTCATTTGCTAAAACATCGCAGCGGAATACTGAACAAACCATTTTTTATATTAATGACCACTTTTGCAAGACAATACAATCATTTTTATCCATTACAAAAATCTCATTGTTTGCATTACATTACAAAAAAAGTCATTTGTCATGAAATGGATGCCACCCCAAAAATGCCAAGTAGCTGCCCCGTGCCATCCTCAGCAACGTTACCTGCCAACTGGAAATTACATAAAAGTCAGCGTTGCTGAGTGAGTTCTAGTTTTATAAATAAAATACTTTTCTTTCGTTTAAAACCGTACTTTACTTTCGTAAGCGATCATACATCATACGTACAAATAGATAATCTCACTATTATCTTTCATCATCCTCAACTTACATTCATTCATTCTCTTTAATCGTACATTTCATTCGTTCATTATTACTTTCACTTCTCTATGCCCCAGGCTAATGCCTTGAACTATACCCCAAACATCATGCACAAGGCGGGTACTGGGCCAAAGACTATAAATAGACTTCAAACATCATGCACTAGGCGGGCACCAGCACCGGGGTATCCTCATTTGGACCAATGCCATGTGCTATAACCCAAACATCATGCACAAGGCGGGTACTAGGCCGAAGACTATAAATAGACTTCAAACATCATGCACTAGGCGGGCACCAGCACCGGGGCAAGCGACAATGGTCCCGTACGTATCGTCAGTCACAAAGACTAGACCCCAGTGTGCATCCTTCTGGGGTAGCTAACCCGCACATCGTTGAGCTAACACCCTTCATTGGGTGTGAACCTCCTTACAGTGCTTGCAAGACTTTTCTTACTTCCATTCGTTCATTAATGCATGCATTCATTTTTACTTACTTCTCTTTAGTTATCTTCCACTTTCGTTAAGTACTACTTTATATAAGCAAATTCATACGTCACACCACGTAAGGTCACGACATAAACATAACATGGAACAACATCACAACAGCATACAAAGCATGCAAAACGTAAACAAGCACAGTCCCTTATAAAACCTCCTTTCTTAACACTTAAGCTCTACATCCCAAAATCTCAGAAAATTCTGTCCCCTTAAAGAAATGCGGATGAGCAAACAAATGCGGGTGAACAGACAAATGAGGATGAATAAATAAATGCGGATGAGTAACCAAATGCGGATGAATAGACAAATGCGGATGAATACCTCAGAAAATATTCTAAGTGTCCCAAAGAAATGCGCATGAACACTGTAGTGAATGCCCATGCATAAAGCACATGAAAGTTTTCAGAAAATATTCCGTCTAATGAAGTGCACATGAACCAAATGCGGATGACTGAAGCAAATGCGCATGGACAAAACAAATGCGGATGAACATATAACAAATGCCAATGAACATACAACAAATGCGGATGAACATTAACTAATGCGGGTGAATAAAATAGTCGGTGTTCATCAAATGCGGATGAAGACTTAACTAATGCGGATGAACAACACATGCAAATATTCAAACTTAATGCGGATGATCAACTAACCTGAAACCGCATCTTACACTATAATCAGTTTCCAATCCTCATTCTTATACATTCATCGCACCGATCTAGCATGCTAATCTCTTATAACAAGCATACAACCACATAAACCGAGCAAAATATGCAGGCCCTAACACACCCACTAAAAGAACAGGGCCAAACTTACGGTACAAAATACTGGACATATTAAAAGGTTAGTCACATGCATTTCCTGCCCCAAAACAGGTTTAAAACAAAGAAACCGGGGATCTAGAACTCACCTTAGCAATCTTTCGGGCAAGACTTCCTTCAAACCCGTATGCAATGAGTTCACACACCTAAACCCAACAAAACACAACCCAAACACAAACAAACACAAATAAGCATGCAATCCGAGGCATAGGCCGGCCAAGAATAACTTAAAACGATGAATTCTTACCTTGAATTCGATTTCCTTGTTTTTCTTCTCCAAAAACCTGAGAGCTCAGCTCTTTCTCTCTCTAAAATCTGGTGAAAAGAAGATATGCAGAGAAGAGTGGGCGGCCATGCCCACTTTATGCACCCACTTTTAATCTTTTTGTCCTTTTGACACATTTAGCCCCTCAACTTAGGTTAAATTGTGTTTTCTTTCTTTTTCTGCACGTTTATACTTTCTTTCTCGTCTTTTAAAATTTCCCTGGTGTTACATTAAACAACATTCTTCAGAAGGTTTTCAACTACAAATCTTCATCAAAACCTTTAAAACCCTATCAGATTTAAGGGGTTTTTGCAAACATTTCAAGTGTTTATTCACTATTTTATTGGTTTTCAATCTAAACCAATCATTGTTTGAACAATCTGAACTGGTTATATTATTCATAATCATCACAAACTAGTGACAATCTCACTAGGAACAAATTTGTGTTTTTAAATTTAACAATCTATTTTGTTGAATATTTAATCAGTTGTTTTTTCGAACAAACCCTAGAAAAACCTTAGTTTTTGATCAGAAAAACTCATACACAATTCACGGGATTTGTGTTTGTAGATTTGAAGAACCGAAGAAGAACAGTTTTCTTCTCTTAAAAGTTCTCAAAAACCAACTTTTTGATCAAAAATGTTTTCTTCAAAAGACAAACTTAGTGTTTTTAGGGTTTTGACCGAAATATTTGACCATTCATTAAATCAGGAAAAGGACGAATATTCCTTTTCACACAATCTTTCTTGTCAACCGTGACATAGAAAGAATCAAATTATAGGATATTTAATTAATATTAATTAATTTATTTATTTGGTAAACAATTAAAAACAAATAGTTTATCAAATTAACAAACAAATCCTAGAGACAATTAGGATTAATTAAATTTTAGCACCGGACTAAAATTTAAACAAACAAAATTAACTTGAAAATTATTAAGTTAAAAAATTAAACAAACATGGCTGATGAAATGATGAGTTCTAACAGTGGATTAAAACCCCCTAAATTGAAGAACAAATCAGATTTCAAGCAATGGAAAATTATGTTTAGAAACTGGATTACATATCAAGATCCAGATCTATGGACATCCATCATAGAAGGTCCTTACATCCCACTGACATTAGGACCTGACTACAACATCCAAAAGCCAGTTAATCTGAAGAGTGTAGCTGGTGATGACCTGAAACGGGTCAAAACAGACATGAAGGCTTACAACATTCTTGCAATGACTTTGCCTTTTGAAATTTTAACTCGTGTTGAAAATTTCAAAACAGCACATGAGCTGTTGAAAGTTCTTCACACCATGTGTGAAGGTAGTGAGAAGATACGGGAAATCAAGAAAGAAAAACTGAGGACCCAATATGAGACCTTCCACCACATCCATGGAGAGTCCATCCCTCAACAGTTACATAGATACGTCCAACTTGTCAATGAAATGATAGTGTATGGACTTAAATATGACACTGTTGAAATCAACAAGAAAATGTTGCACACATTGCCTGCGAGTTGGACTCAGTCAGTGTCACTTATGAAAGCAACATTGGACTTAGAGGCCCTATCCCTTGACTCACTAGTAGGCAAGGTTGAAGCATTGGAAATGGATGAAAAATCCAGGAACAATAACCACATCAGACATGTAGAGGCTTATAAGTTCAAAGAAACCCAACACATAGACAATGCTTTCCTCACAAGTACTGGAGAAGATGAAAAAGAATAATTCTTGGATTCTCATGACACATCATTCTTTTCAGCACCAGAATCATCCAGCAACAAACACAAGTCTAAGAAGACTGGTGTTCATGCTTCTCATGAAGCCACACCCCAAAGCAAGCATCACCCTCATAACTCCAACTCAAACAAACAACCAAAACCTCAAACATCAAACATACACAAACTTGAAAAACCAATGGATGCTCTTACTATCATTCTACAAAGTGAAGAGCAAAAGGCAGCATATGTAGTCTTTTCCACCAGTTTTAAAGCATTCTTAGGAGCAAGTCTGACTCCATCTCAAATCATTCAACAGGATTCGGATGAGCTTCCACCTGATATGGTAGAAGAGATGGATCTGTAATGGTCCATGGCCATGATAGCATACAGGTCTAAAAGATTTCTACAAAGAAATCAGGGATTAAACATGGACAAAAAGACAAGAATTGGTTTCGATAAAACCAAAGTTAGGTGCTACAACTGTCAGCTTTATGGGCACTTTTCAAGAGAATGTCAACAGCCCAGAGTTGATAGAAATACACATCAGGCACAACCCTCTAGTGGAATTCATTCAAACAGACAAGTGCCTCCACCAATTAGCATTCCAAATGCACCAACACAACCTCAAATCACACAATTCAGTCCAACTCAACATCCAACATCTTCTGCTATGATCATCAAAAAGGATGGAGAATGTGACTGGAGCCTTTATGAGGCTGAAATTCCATCACCTTCAGATCATGGCCTTATGGCTGATATTGAAGACAAATTAATAGACATCTTGAAAGAGGTAAAAGAAAACCTCTGTAGTCAAGCATGCATTGATGAGGTAAATAGGTATAGAGAGCATGCTGATAAACTGTCAAAGAAAATCATAGAAACAAACATTTTAAATGAAAGTTTAAAATCTAAACAGAAACAATATGCAACAAAAATACTTTCATTACAAACAGATTTAGACAAATTAATGTCTGAAAAACTAACTTTGGCAGCTCAAGTTGAGCAACTCTCTATCTCATTAACTGAGTCAAAATCATTACAAGCTGAAACTGAAGTGAAACTTCAGAAGTTTCAGGTTAGTAACAAGAAGTTCTAAGAACTTCTTGCATAACAAAGGGCCTTTAAGGACCCTTCAGGTTTAGGATATAATAAGGTAAGCCCACCTTATAATGATAATTATATTCCTTTACCTGACTCCATGACCAACAAACAGGATGAATCACATGATTCTCATGAAAAGACTGATGACTCCAAACAATCATCATCATCATCAAAATCACCTTTAAAATCAAAATCACCCTTGATAAAGTTTGTTAAAAGTTCCACACAGCCACCAATCAAATCAACTGACTTTGATCAAGGAGAAATTAATGAATTTGATAATCAAACAACAGATGATGATGAGGATGATTTATTTGTTGGGTTTTTACAAGTTTTAACAAAGATGTTTAACCATTTAAACAACAAAACTCAGCGGATATAAGGGTTTTAAAACTTGTGTTATATTCTGAAAATAAACATTTATATGTTCAAGAAAACAAACCCAAGAACAAGGATCATATATATGTGAAAAGAAGTGCTATCATAACCAACCATAGGATGTACATGAATACTACCTTTCTTGAACAAGGAAGTTAGATACGGATGAGATGAGGAAGATGATGTTTCTTGAATGTCTAGTCTTCAAAAGAGAAGACCTCAAGCTTGTATACCCACAAGCTCTTGCAAAGCACCAAACTTGTTAGGAAGTTGACACCAAAGATCCTTCTTACAAAACCTTCTTGGTCCGAAAATGGGAGAAGAGAAATGGAGAAGAAGGAGCTTGCATGTGTGAGAGAGAAAGTATGTTGAGTGTATACATTGAACAAGTAAATATCTTGCAAAAAACAAGACAAAAGGAATCCCTAGGCAAAACCCAAAGGGGCGGCCGAAATAGGTTCAAAATGGGTTTCCCCCTATTTTGATAAACTCCCTTTTAATACATTGTTTATAACTAATTAAGTTATATAATTAAACCAATTTTAATTTTATAACTTAAACACTCTTATATTTGATGTTATTTAACTTATTTAAATAACATTACAAATGATATCTCATGAACAAAATATCCATATAATTTGTTCTATCTCAAATGCAATAATTCAGAAAACCCATTTTCTGAATTGGTGTCAAAATTTATTTGCTTGATCATGTCAACAAATAAATATTTATCGGTGTTTGCATAGCTTGTTATTGGGTATGACCCGACTTGGATCATAACGTACTAACCACATCAATCTTGTATGTGTCTTGGGCATATAAGATCCAACATTATTAGATGATGAGTCTGATCAGCCAATTACTAAAACTCAAAAGGTTTCTAGTGTGGCTGATACATCAAACAAACAATCAAAACAGATTCAAGGATTTGATATCTGTTCTGGTGGAAGGAAAGCTGTAACTTCTATTGCCTCTCCCAAACTGGTAAATAAAGGAAAAGGTAAAGCAACAATTCAGCCAAAACGATAATCAGTAACTTTTGAAATTCCATTAAAATCTAATTTGAAATCAAAAGTTTTCAGCAAACAAACAAAATCAGAGTTGCCATACTGTGAGTGGTGTGATAAATTCACACACACCACTGAAAAAGGTAGATTTGGTAAGTACTGCAAGTACTGTAAGATGAATAATCATAGTACAGAATCATGTCATTTTCACAATTACTGCTCTATTTGTGAAAGAAACAATCACAACACTGCAAATTGTTTCTTCAATAAGAAGAACAAGAAACAAAACAAACAAGCTCAGATTGAGAAAACCATTGGTAAATAATCAGTTGTTCAAAATAAGAGCAGAATGGGAGTTCTTAAACAAACTCCTCATCAGAAAATTGTTTTAGATAATGATAAAACTTTTTATGACAATTTTCAACACACATCAAGGAGACATAAGTCTTAGAACAGACAAAACACTGACACTAGCTCACAAAAGAGAAGAGCACAAAGCACTTCTCCCAATAGAGCTAAAACAAACCAAAGGAAATCTAGTGTTTTTAGAGTTCGAAAACCAGCAGACAATGCTGTTTTGGAAGAAATTTGCGTTGTTTGAAAAGATGGAAAACCCAAGACCATCTTGGCTTGGGTTGCTCCAACTAACTGATTTCTTCTGTTTTACAGGGACATCTTAGAAGGCCTGACAACATCTGGTATGTTGACAGTGGATGCTCCCGTCATATGACCGGCAATTGTTCCCTCCTTCAGGATTCTAAGAACAAACATGGAGGCAATGTAGCCTTTGGAGGAGATAAACAGGTGGGAAGATAACTGGCGAAGGAATAGTAACAAATGGGTTGATTAGCTTTGAGAATATCAACTACTGCTCCAATCTTCAGTTCAATCTTCTGAGCGTATCCCAAATCTGTGACAAGGGATATGCCACCTTATTCGACTCCAACAACTGCTACATCCTTAAGACGGTTTTTCAGATTCCAGAAGAACATATCCTTTTGAAAACTCCTCGTCTAACCAACACATACATTGTTGATATGAACAATGTTTCAGCCTCAACCTCTGAAACTTGTTTATTATCAAAAGCTACAGAAGATGTCTCACAATTGTGGCATAGATGATTAGGTCATTCTAATTATAACAAAATGAACAAACTTGTTAAAAATGATCTAGTCATAGGTCTACCACAAAAGGAATTTTTCTATACAGACCACTACACAGCATGTCTAAAAGGCAAAGAACATAGAGTTTCACATAAATCAAAATTGATAAACTCTAATAACACACAACTCAAATTGCTTCATATGGACCTTTTTGGCCCAACAAACATCCTAAGTATAGGAAAGAAGCAATACTGTCATGTCATAGTAGATGATTATTCCAGATTCATATGGGTTTTCTTTCTACTACACAAGACAGAAACAACACAAATCATTACATCCTTTATCACAAAGATTGAGAATCAACTTGACCTTAAAGTTAAATCTTTATGAAGTGATAACGGCACTGAATTTAAAAATGACTATATTTCTTCTTTTTGTGCAGAAAAAGGAATGAGTCATCAATTCAGCGTAGCAAGAACTCCGTAGCAGAATGGAGTAGCTGAACGGAGAAACAGAACATTAATAGAAGCAGCTAGAACCATGCTAGCTGACTCTCTATTGCCCATATCTTTTTGGGCTGAAGCCATAAACACAGCTTGCTATATACAAAACAAAACATTAATCATTAAAGAACATTCCAAAACACCTTATGAATTAATGTTCTGTTTCATATTAAACACCAGAGAACAATTATCCAAATTTGCTCCAAAAGCAGATGATGGATTCTTTATTGGATATTCTGGAAGCTCAAATGCTTACAGAGTATTCAAGACAAGGCTAAATATAGTAGAAGAAACAACTGATGTTGTTTTTAAGGAACATTCTTTCACTAAGAAAGTCTTTGGATCAAACTGGCTGTTTGATATTGATGCGTTAACAAAATCATTTGACACATCTTATTTTGATGTTTCAGGTTCCAATGATAACAACGAATATCTAATAGTTCCACCAACAACCATTGATGTTCCATTGATAGTTTATCCTCCAAGGAGAACCACTAACACTCATTCTAGCACAACTGCGTCAACACCAGCTGATCAACCAAACACATCAAGAGGAACATCATCAGACACTAAAGTATCTTCATCTCCTGTACCCAGTCAATCACAAGAAACCAACAAACCAAAACAACATAAAGATGATGATGATTACCATTCACTACCAGATACACATCATGAAGATGAAATCTTAGATTTCTTTCATGATTCACCACAAACATTTACTGAACCCCCTCAACAAGACAATCACACATTACCCAATACTTTTGCTCAACCATCATCACATGATCAGACAATCACCAATCTTGATTCAACAATTCATGTTGATCAGATTACAACCACAAGAGTTCACAAGGGCCATCCAAAAGAAAACATCATAGGTGACCTCAACACCAGATTGACTCGTAGTCAATCTGATACAACAAACGTTTGTTTGTATTCCTATTTCTTATCCTTAACTGTACCCAAAAACATCACTGAAGCATTAAAGGACAACAGTTGGATAGAAGCTATGCAAGAGGAACTACAATAATTCAAGAAGCAAGAAGTTTGGAAGCTGGTAGATCTGCCTGAAGGTCAATATGCAATTGGCACAAGGTGGCTATTCAGAAACAAAACAGATGACAGAGGGATTGTCATAAGAAACAAAGCAAGGCTTATAGCCCAAGGTTATACTCAAGAGGAAGGCATTGACTATGATGATGTCTTTGCTCCTGTAGCAAGACTGGAAGCCATCCAAGTATTCCTTGCTTATGCCTCATCTCAGAAGTTCACTGTCTACCAAATGGATGTCAAATGTGCATTCCTCTATAGTAAGATAGATGAAGAGGTATACATTGCTCAACCACCAGGGTTTGAAGATCCAGATTTCCCTCACAGAGTCTACAAGTTAGAAAAGCTTTGTATGGTCTTCATTAAGCTCCCAGAAAGTGGTATGAAACTTTTTCAAAGTTTCTACTACAGAATGGTTACACCCATGGGAAAATTGACCAGACATTGTTCTTAAAGAGAAAAGAACAAGACTTGCTAGTAGTGCAAGTCTATGTGGATGACATAATATTTGGATCCACAAACACACAGCTTTGCAAAGAGTTTGAAACCCTTATGCAATCAAAATTCCAGATGAGCTGTATGGGAGAACTCACATTCTTCCTAGGACTATAAGTTCATCAATCAACAAAAGGAATTTTCATCAATCAAAGCAAATATGTGCATCAAACACTTAAGAAGTATAACATGGCTGATTGCACTTCAAGCAAGACACCATTTGCAACTGGATTGAAGTTTGCACCAGATCCAGAAAGAACATTAGTTGACCAGAAACTTTACAGATCTATGATAGGTTCACTGATGTATCTTACAGCAAGCAGACCATATATCATGTATGCAGTTTGCATGTGTGCAAGATATCAAGCAGATCCCAAAGAATCACACATTAATGCAGTGAAGAGAATCTTTAGATACTTGAAAGTCAAACCAGCACTTGGTTTGTGGTATCCCAAAGATGGAGATTTCTCTTTATATGCATAGACAGACAGTGATTATGGGGGATGCAACAACAACAGGAAATCAACCAGTGGAGGTTGTCAGTTTCTTGGATCAAGAATGATCTCTTGGCAATGCAAGAAACAAACCAATGTCTCTGTGTCAATAGCAGAAGCAGAATACATAGCTGCTTCTGCATGCTGTTCTCAAGTGTTATGGATTCAAAACCAAATGCTTGACTATGGCTTTAACTTTCTTAAAGCACCCATACACATTGTCAATTCTATAGCCATGTTTATAACAGACAATCCTGTTCAACATTCAAAAACCAAACACATAGAAATCAGATATCCTTTTTTGAGAGACTGCTCAGAAAAGGGTCTGATCAAGTTAATCAAAGTCCACACGGATAATCAATTGGCTAACCTTTTTATAAAACCATTTGATTCAAAAAGATTTGAATTTTTGGTTCAGTCACTTGGTATGATCAACTATGAATCACCAAATTAATGTTTTTCAAAATATTAAAATCAAACATGCTTGATTTTGTCAAAGTCCATGATTAACACCAAATTTACCTTTTTCAAAATCAAGAAATCATACAAATCATTCATTTGTTATATTGAATCACACATACATCTCATGAGAAATGATAGTAAACTAGCTTAATTCTTCACTTGAGTCATTTTCCACTAATAAAGACTGACTTGTATTATGTGTGATATGTGGATAGGCTCAGCATGGGACACCTAACATCACATACAATAGTGAAGAACTAAATTCTCATGATAGTGTGGTCAACAACACATCTTGGTTTATGGTGAGTATTAATCTATCCAATATAGGTTGCTTTCAAAGTAACTACAATACACCAAGTGAAACAGTTTATAAATTGCTTAATCATACAAGTGTCTCCTCTGTTATGATAATCATAGACCTGGAGTACACCTAGGCATTCTCTGTTGTGCTAAGCACAGACCTGAATAACCTAAATTGTGATCCAAAAAGATTCCCAAAGTGGAACACATCCATCTTGATGAAAAATCAATAAAGTCTTTAGACTACATTCCTTGTGAATGAATCAAAAGAATCCCAAAGAGGATCACCTTCCAAAGTGAAGCAAAAAAGAATCCCAATGAGGATCAAACAACATGGATCAAATTAAGCATTTATACTCCTAAGTAGTTAGGTTTTATGTATTGAAAGTGCTTTCTAGCATATCTTGAGGAGGGTTGTACCAATCATACAATCAGATGTGAGGTACATACAACTCATGTCAATCAACTCAAAACATGATAATCACTCACTGTTTCAATCAATCATTAATACCATGCTTGAGTTTAAGTGGATCACAATATCTACAATCAACATTGTACTTGTCTATGTCTATTCTCAAAACCATACAAACAACTCAGTGAGAAATGTAGACTAGTATGATCTCATGGTAGGTGCAAAGATTCATGTTCAAACATGAAAATCATTCATTTATTAGTTAGATAAGGCATTATCTTTCTAACTTTTATCAAGCAAGCAATCAATTGGACTTAATTAATTTCCAATCAAATGCATACAAATTTTTGTCATTTTGTAAAAGATTTTTATAACTATGCTAAAATTTAGGGGGAGAAATTAAACATGGAAATATCAAAGGCAGCAGAATTGTGCATATTCATACATTTTAAAATTTGAAATTTTCTAAATTTTGAGTTTTAAACAAAGCCATGTCAAGCCAACACTAACAAACAGCAAGTTGACACACATACATTTGTTTATTTTATTGCATAATATTGCTTGTGAGTGATATCTTATCATTCATATATTGAATATGTTAAATTTCAATAGTTTAACATACATTTTAAATCAAAGATTTAAACAAACATTTTGATTTAAACAAGTTTCATCAAACAAATGTTCTTTCGGAAGAAAATTTTTATCAAACATATGGTTCGGAAGACATTAGTTCAAAACAAACAAAAATCTGAATTTTTTGAAAAACTGTTGTCACAGCGGACACACAAACATACATCCGCTGTAGCTACAGTAATCATCATAACATGCAAAATACACCAAGTGTATATCGCGGACAAAACAAACAAACATCCGCTATGCACTTGTGAACATACAAGTGTTCACAGCACATGATGTTGGTAAGGCATCCACTGGGAATACAGTGCCATTCCACAGCGCATGAATAACATAAGTCATCCGTTGTAGAAATAGTGCAAGTGTATACAACGTATGCACACAGGTAATCATACGATATAAACATTCACACATTACATCCAAGTGTCCACAGTGCATGAACAAATGTTCATCCACTGTGAACAATCATCAAAACATTTCATGTGTCCACAGAGCATGAACAAATGTTCATCCGCTGTGAAGAAACAATCAAATGTTTCAAGGATCCACAGCGCATGAACAAATGTTCATCCGCTGTGAACAAACAAACCATTTCAATAACATACAATCATGCAATCAAACAGTTTAAGAGATAATACACACACACATTATTACTAACAAACAAAACAGTTCAAGCAAACATAAAGAGTTGGCAACATCATACTTAGGGGGAGTATTGTTGGACTTAACAAGTGCATTAAGAATTAATGCATAAAAGTATGATGCTTGTCATATCAGACATATATCAAACATAATGTGTTCTAACATCCAAAAAATCATTTACTAACATATTAGCATCATTATCATTCATAACAAACACTAATATTTGTTTAAATTTCTTTTTCAGAATTGTAGATAAAAGAAATTTTGACCAAGTGTCGGTAGCAGATGAATAACTGCCCACAATGGATGTACAAGAAGATGCAGCGGATGAAGATCAAGTCCAAGTGCCCACTACAGATGATCAACACACACAGTGGATGCCTAAGTCCACAGCTGATGAACATTTCCACAGCGGACAACATACAAAGCAAACACACACAAGTGTTCACAGCGGAGGTTCATCCACAGCGGATGAACATTCCACAGCGGACAACATACAAAGAAAACACACACAAGTGTTCACAGCGGATGTTCATCCATAACGGATGAACATTGCACAGCGGGCAACATACAAGCAAACACACAAGTGTTCACAGCGGAAAACATCCACGGCACAGCGGACATGCTATCTGACTTCCACAGTGGACAGCTTAACATCCATAATGGACAGCTAATCATCCACAGCAGACACTTATAGACTTAGGATTATTTATGTAATATTCATTTACATAAGGGTAGTTTAGTAATTGTATATAGCTATGTGTATAGGCTATAAATAGCATGCTACCCTAATCCTTTGTAAGCTTTTGAATGAAATCAATACAAACGAGTAGTAATTTTCATTGTGTTCTTGCACACACCATACACATACAAACACACACATACACTGATTTCATACTCTATCATTATGGGTTTCTGCACCATAATGTTAGTGTGTTGAAGTTGAGAGATATTGAAAAGATCCTTGGGTGAATCAACCTTTTATTCATGTTCATCAAGAGTTTAAGCTAATTTCATCAGAGTGTTCCATCAGTAGTACCTCTCCTGTATCCACGCTAACAGAGATACCATGATAGTGTCTCATACCACTTCTTTGGAGCTTGATGCAGCCCATAAAGAGCTTGTCAAGCTTGCAGACATAATCAGGATGATCTGGGTCTGCAAAGCCAGGTGGTTGTTTGACATACACCTCCTCATCAATCACCCTATATAGAAAAGCACACTTGACATCAAGTTGATAGACCTTGAAATCCTTAGATGCAGCAAAAGCCATGAATATCCTAAGAGCTTCAAGTCTTGCTACAGGAGCAAAAACATCTATGTAGTCAATCCTTTCTTCTTATGTTTACCCTTGAACAACTAGTCTAGCCTTGTCCTTGATGACAAGTCCTCTATTATCCTTCTTGTTCCTTAATACCCATTTGGTACCTATGAGAGTCTTCCCCTTAGGAAGAGAACATAGATTCCAGACCTTTTGTCTCTTGAATTGAAGCAAATCCTCCTGTATTGCTTTAACCCAACTTCTATCCTTTAGAGCCTCATCAATCTTCTTAGGCTCTATCCAGGACAACAAACCATTTTTGTCACTAATCTCCAATGATATTTGAGATGGGATGTGACTTGTGGATTCTCAGTTAAGGAATCACAGCAAGTTGGTTGGATAGACCTAAATTGGTTAAATTAAAATCTGGTGCTTGACTTTCATCCACCACATCAACGCACTTCTCAAGATAAACTTAATCCAATGAGTGTGTCACATCATTGATGTTGTCTTCTATGGAATGCTTATCAGCATCAAGAAATTCTTGATCACTCTCTCTAGCTTTATCTCCTCCTACATTTGAAATTCCTTCATCTAAGTTCTGTGCCTCTATGCTATAACTTATAGGCACCTCAGATGTATTAGCTGAAGAATTTGTCATGGTTGTGCTGACAGGATTTCCAAATGCAGGGCTAGTAACCAATGGAGCTGAAGTAGTTTGTACACTTGGTCTTTTCGGCTCAAATCTTGGATCAGAATCTCCTATTGATAAGATACCTGTAGATCCTGAAACATTCTCATAAGATTTGTTAAAACAGTTTGTAACTAAGTCAAGATCAAACAGCCAATCAGGACCAGAACCTTTCAAACTAGGTGTGTGCTTATTGAAGTTCACATTGGCTGACTCCTCAAGTACTCTGGTTCTGAGATTGTATACTCTATAAGCCTTGGCTTGGGAAGAGTATCCAATAAAGTGTCCATCATCTGATTTCTCAACAAATTTGGCTATTTGATCTTTGGTATTCAAGATGGTGCAAGGACATCCAAATGATCTGAGAAAACCAACGAAAGGTCTCTTTTTGTGCCACAGTTCATAAGGAGTCTTACCATGATTCTTAACTACTAAAACTCTGTTCTGCACATAGCAGGTAGTGTTGACTGCCTCTGCCCAAAAGGTGATGGGTAGTTTAGAGCAACATAACATGGTTCTTGCAGCTTCAATAAGTGTCTTGTTTCTCCTCTTAGTAACACCGTTTTGTTAAGGAGTCCTGGAATCATTATATTGTCTTGTAATACCCTTTTCATCACAAAATGCATCAAGTATTTGGTTTTTGAATTCAGTTCCTTGATCACATCTTATGGTCTTGACCTTGTGATCACATTGATTCTCAATTTTCAGAATGAAGTTCTTCAAGATTTTAGGAGTCTTATCCTTAGTTATAAGGAAGAAGATCCAAGTATATCTTGTGAAAGCATCTGTGGTTACCAAGCAATAAGAGGTCATTCCTAGACTCATTACACTGGTGTGGCCAAAGAGATCCATATGTAATAAGTGTAGGGGAGTAGTGATGGAGTTCATTTTTTTGGCTTGCGAGACATTTTGTGTTGCTTCCATTTCAGGCTGCAACACAATGGTCATCACTTGTAAACTCTTTCTTTGGTATTCCAGTTACCAAATCATTCTTAATTAATTTATTCATGTTTTTAAAGTTTACATGGCACATTCTTTTATGTCAGAGGAAAGACTCATCACTATTGGCTTTAGATAGAAAGCAAGAAACTTCTTCTGAAGGGGATGTTTCTTGCAAGTCCATCTGGTACATGTTTCCTTTCTTTTGGGCTCTGAGCAGGATATGCTCTTATGGAATGACCACCCCAGGCTTGGGAACAATGCATTCATGCTCAGTGAAGAGCATGTTATGTCTCTAATCACAAAACTGGGATACACTCAAAAGATTGTATCCAAGCTCCTTAACAAAGTTTACCTTCTCAATGCTGAGCTTACCATTTATGACCCTACCCCTTACAATAATGTAACCACCAAAATCTCCTTGAAAAGAAACGGGCCCTCCATCAATTCTTTCAAAGTTTTGGAACAAAGAGCCATTGCCTGTCATGTGCCTGGAATAGTCACTGTCAATGATCCATACATTCCATTTGGTCTTGAGCTATTCCTGCACATATAGAGATGGTTAGTTATATTTGGAAACCTAAGCCTTATTGGTCTTGGCTTATCAAAGTGAAAGAAGATAATGCAACAGTAATTGATCCTATATGCAAGTTATGAGTATCATTTGCTGTTGTTGATAAATAACTTTTAGTCATATGGCCTTCCTTCATCTTCCATACCATCTTTGGAAGACTAGACTTGGCCTTCAATACTTCGGAAGTTTTGATTGTTGGATCTTATATGCCCAAGACACATACAAGATTGATGTGGTTAGTACGTTATGATCCAAGTCGGGTCATACCCAATAACAAGCTAGGCAAACACCGTTAAACATTTATTTGTTGATCATGATCAAGCAAATAAATTATGACACCAATTTAGAAAATGGGTTTTCTGAACTATTGCATTTGAGATAGAACAAATTATATGGATATTTTGTTCATGAGATATCATTTGTAATGTTGTTTAAATAAGTTAAATAACATCAAATATAAGAGTGTTTAAGTTATAAGATTAAAATTAGTTTAATTATATAACTTAATGAGTGATTAAAATGAATTAAAAGGGTGTTTTTTTTAAAATGGGGGAAACCCATTTTGAATCCACATTTTCGGCCGCCCTCCTAGCTTTCTTGGGATTCCTTGTCTTGTTTTAATACAAGACTTTAATCCCTTGGAAGATACACTCAACTACACTCTCTCTCACACACATGCAAAGAACTCTTTCTTCTCCATCTTGCTCTTCACATTCACGGACATAAGAGCTTGGAAAGGAAGGCTTTGGGTGTTAACTTCCTAACAAGTTTGGTGCTTTGCAAGAGCTTGTGGGTATACAAGCTTGAGGTCTTCTCTTTTGAAGACTAGACATTCAAGAAACATCATCTTCCTCATCTTATCCGTATCCAACTTGCTTGTTCAAGAAAGGTAGTATTCATGTACATCCTATGGTTGGTTTTGATAGCATTTCTTTTCACATATATATGATCCTTGTTCTTGGGTTTGTTTTCTTGAACATATAAATGTTTATTTTCAGAATATAACACAAGTTTTAAACTCCATACATCCGCTGCGTTTTTATGTTTAAATGGTTAAACATCCTTGTTAAAACTTGTAAAAACCCAACAATGGCATCTAGAGCCGGTTATGTGGAAAACTTGCTTCAAAAGTCCAAGAAAAGTTAGTTTTGTTGGACTTTTTCAACCCATTAGGGGCTGTTTTGATATGGATAAATGAATCCCTTATCTTTCAAAGTTTTATCCTACATGCTTTAGAATAAACCTTGAAAGATTAACATCAAGTGGTTGATTGTTTTGTTTGGACTAAACCCTAAAGTTTGGGTTTATGTTGGCCGAAACTTTAAGGGTTAAAAAGGGAGTTCATGGTTGTTCTTGGATGTTGTATTTGATACATATTTTGGTGCATAACATAGCCTTGACCTAATGTGTTTTGGATTTGGATGAATGTGATTGTCATGTTTGGTTTTATTCATTAAAGGGTTGTAATAATAATTTTGGTGTTTGTATCTTTGGGTTGTAATTTATTTATTCATTGGTTATGTAATAAATAGATTAGGTGCATTTCTTTTATTAGAAAAATTGTATTAGGATATGATTTTGTAAAAGAAGATGCACAAGTTGGAGACTCAAGGGAAGATACAAAGGAAGAACTCAAAAGACATGGACACTTGAAGCATTTGGATGTGGATTCGAGTGGGAGTTCTTGGACACATTTTAATGTGTCATTATTAACCCTTAGGAAAGACCTAGTGACAACATGGCAAACAAGTGTGGTCACCTTAGTGGCTATGGTTATGCACATATGATTGAATGTTTGTGCTTGTTTGGATGTTTTGTTTTATGTTGGTTGTTTGATATATGGATATGCATAACTAACAAATTTATAAACATAACAAGCTGAAAATAAATGGTTCTTAATCATTAAGTGGTTAATAAAAGGTTATTAAAAGGATTAATGATTTTAAATAAAAGGGGTTTTATTAAAAGAACCATAGGGTACCATGTATTTGAAAGCATGCAAATGCAAGGTACATAGAGTTTTCTAAACTAGAATTATGAAAACTTAAAATGTCTTTTGAAAACAAGTTTATCACCATCCTTTTACACAACACTTAAGTCACTTGAAAACTCTTAATGGGATAAAGGTCACCTAACCATTTTGAGGGAACTTGTGATTTAAGGTGGGAATGCCGTATTTGTGGGATAAAGATCACCTAACCACTTATATTGGTAAACTCACATGTGTGTGTAAGTAGGGTAACTTGATTTGCAAACCATGTTAAATGGATCACCTACAATATGGTTTACAAAAGGTGTTGATGGGATTAACATGCCGACTATACATATGATGTTTAAGTCGATCCCATACCTCTAGAAGTTGCAAAGGGTTGCAATTGTCAAACGTTGACTACTTGTTAATTTAAATAATGGGATAAAGATCACCTAACCACTATTTAAATGTGACGTTGGATTCTAGAATTTATTTTGTGTATGACACATAAAAGAAATTTATAATTAAAAATGATAATATCGTAAATACTAAAATTGAACCTTGTTAAATTTTGTAGATGGCCACCAACAACAATGAAAATAATGATATTCCATCCGCTCACAACCTATCACTAAGAACCATTCTCCAAAAGGAGCGTCTAAACCATAACAATTTCATTGATTGGTTTCGAAACTTGAGAATTGTTCTCAAGCAAGAGAAACGGTCATATATCTTAGACGATCCGATTCCCGATGAACCCAATGAGGAAGATGAAGAGGCCTACTTGAATTGGGTGAAATACACTGAGGACTCGGTCCAAGTGTCTTGCCTCATGTTGGCAAGTATGACTCCGGATCTCCAAAAGGAGTACGAACATCACGGAGCATACGACATGATAACCCAGTTGAAGGAAACGTTCCAACAACAAGCAAGGGTAGAGCGCTTCGAAACGGTTCGAGCACTCCATGCATGTCGTATGGATGATACCCAATCGGTCTCATCTTATGTACTTAAGATGAAGAGCCACATAGACCGCCTCGAAAGGCTGAATTGTCCCGTCTCGAAAGAGTTGGCTACGGATTTGATCCTCAACTCTTTGTCAAAAAGGTTTGACAATTTTGTTATGAATTATAACATGAACGGTTGGGACAAGAACATAACTGAGCTTCACTCTATGCTCAAGACAGCCGAGGCGGCCATGGGTAAAAGGAGTTTACCCGTTCTCACCATCAATGAAGGTGGGAACAAGAAGAGGCCTCACCCCGCATCCAAGGCAAGTGTTGCCAAAGGTAAAGGGTACGTTGGGAGAAAGGGAAAGGGAGTGGTAAAAGTGCCACCACCAAAACCAGCGGAGAAGAAGCAAAAGGTTGCTTCGGATGACCCATGCTTTAAGTGTGGGGAGATAGGACATTGGGCAAGAAATTGTCCTGTCCATCTCAAAGAGTTGAAAGCAAAGAGGGATGCCGGGCAGACCTCAGGTACAATTTTCATGATTCATATTGATCTAAATATAATATCCTCTAACACATGGGTATTGGATACCGGATGTGGGACTCACATTTGCAATTTGTTGCAGGGGTTCAAAAGAAGTAAAAACTTCAACAAAGGGGATGTTAGCCTCTACATGGGGAATGGGGCAAAAGTTCAAGTTGAAGCCCGAGGGGACTACATCCTGAAGCTTCCAAATGGTTTGGAAGCAATTTTGAACAATGTTTTGTATGCTCCTAGTTTGACTAGGAACATTATTTCAGTTGCACAATTAAGACAATATGGTTATGTTTTGATGTTTATTGAAAATGAAATTCATGTTTCTTTAAATAACATCTTTTATTTTAAAGCTACTCCTATTAATGGTATTTATGAATTGGTTCATGAAAACACATTATATGATAGCTCGTTGTACCAAACCACCACCAAGAAGCTCAAATTAGATTTGAGTGACACCTATCTTTGGCATTGCCGTCTTGGTCATATAAACAAGAAGCGCATACAAACTCTTCAAAAGAATGGTCTTTTAAAAGCAAGTGAATATGATTCATTTGATGTATGTGAATCTTGTTTACAAGGCAAAATGACTAAGGCGCCTTTTAGTGGCAAAACCGAAAGGGCAAAAGATTTATTAGGTATCATACATTCGGATGTATGTGGTCCTTTTAAGCCAATGACTAGGTATAATGAAAGATACTTCATTACCTTTACCGACGACTATAGTAGGTATGGGTATGTGTACTTGTTAAGACACAAAGATGAAGCTTTTGAAATGTTCAAAACCTTCCAAAAGAAGTAGAAAATCAACTCAACAAATCAATAAAAATTCTTCGCACCGATAGAGGAGGTGAATACCTGAGTGATGCTTTTAGAGATCATCTTAGAAGTTGTGGGATTATCTCACAACTATCTCCACCTGGAACACCACAACACAATGGTGTGTCCGAAAGGAGAAATCGAACTCTATTAGATATGGTTCGATCTATGATGGCTGGAAGCTCATTGCCTCTATCATTTTGGGGCTTTGCTTTGCTCTCTGCGGCCCGTATTTTGAATATGGCCCCAACCAAGAAAGTGGAAAGGACACCTTTTGAAATATGGCATGGAAGGGTTCCATCTCTATCATATTTAAAGGTGTGGGGATGTGAGGCTTATGTAAAGACTCCCACCTCAAACAAGTTAGAAAGACGTTCCACTAAGTGTATTTTTATTGGATATCCTAGAGATTCTATGGGATATTATTTCTATGATCCATTGGAACAAAAGGAGTTTGTTGCCAAGAAGGGTGAGTTCTTGGAAGCCAAGTTCCTTATGGAAGGAGCTAGCAGTAGAACAGTGGATCTTGAGGAGGATCAAGGTCCACAACCCGATACACGTTTGGTTGACACTAGCACTCAACATGAGGATGTTGAGAATGATCAAATGGTTGATCAACACACACAAAACGTTCGCAAATCTGGTAGAACTAGTAATCCACCTGAAAGATATGGATTTTTCATGGATGGGTGCTATGTGGTTGATTCCGATGAACCAATCACATACCATGATGCAGTGTCCAATTTGGATTGTGACAAATGGCTTGAAGCCATGAATGTTGAGATGCAATCCATGTATGACAACCAAGTGTGGGACTTGGTTGTACCACCTCTTAACTCCAAGGTAGTTGGAAGTAAATGGGTTTTCAAGAAGAAAACCGATATGCATGGAAACTTGGATACTTATAAAGCTAGACTTGTAGCAAAAGGTTTCACTCAAACTCAAGGGGTTGATTATGATGAGACTTTTTCGCCTGTTGCAATGCTAAAGTCTATTAGGATATTATTTGCCATAGCTGCTCATTATGATTATGAGATTTGGCAAATGGATGTCAAAACCGCTTTTCTAAATGGATATCTTGAGGAAGATGTCTATATGGTTCAGCCTGAAGGTTTTGTCGACCCAAAACATCCTAACAAAGTATGCAAGTTAAAGAAATCAATCTATGGATTGAAGCAAGCGTCAAGAAGTTGGAATCACCGTTTTGATGAAGAGGTAATTAAATTTGGGTTCATCAAAAATGCTGATGAGGCTTGTGTGTATAAAAAGGCTAGTGGGAGCATCATCACTTTCCTAGTATTGTATGTCGATGACATCCTACTATTTGGAAATGACATTCCAACCTTGGAAGGTATAAAAACCTGGCTTGGAAGCTGTTTTTCCATTAAGGATCTTGGTGAAGCCGCCTACATTTTGGGAATAAAGATCTATAGGGATAGATCAAGGCGGTTGATAGGTTTAAATCAAAGTGCATACATTGACAAGATCTTGAAAAGGTTCAAGATGGAGAACTCTAAGAAAGGTACGGTACCTATTCAAAGAGGAACGATATTGAGTACGACTCAATGTCCAAGCTCAAAGGATGAGCAAGATAAAATGAAGGGAATCCCGTATGCGTCTGCTATAGGATCCATCATGTATGCAATGATATGCACTAGGCCGGACGTGTCATGCGCCTTGAGCATGACAAGCCGATACCAGCAAAATCCTGGAAATAGTCATTGGATGGCTGTTAAGAACATACTTAAGTACCTAAGGAGGACTAAAGATATGTTCCTAATCTATGGATCTGGTGAGGAGGAACTCGTGGTAAAAGGTTACACGGATGCGAGTTTCCAAACTGATCGGGATGACTCACGATCACAATCGGGATACATTTTCATCCTAAATGGAGGAGCAGTCTCTTGGAAGAGCTCTAAACAAGATGTGGTGGCATTATCAACTACAGAGTCAGAATACATCGCCGCTTCATTAGCAGCTCAAGAAGCTGCATGGTTGAAGAAATTCATTGCCGATCTAGGGGTTGTCCCTTCCATTCAGGACCCCCTAGAAATTCTTTGTGATAATGAGGGTGCGATTGCTCAAATCAAGGAACCCCGTGCACATCAAAAGACTAGGCACATTGAGCGGAGATTCAACTACATAAGGGATGAAGTTGAAAAGGGAAAAATATGTATTCGCAAAGTTCACACGGATCAAAACATTGCGGATCCACTCACGAAGCTTCTAGAAAAGGCAAAGCATGAGGGTCATACTTGTGCCATGGGACTTCGATATTCTAGTGACTGGATTTGATTTTGTGATCTTGTATTTGGATATTGGAACCTTTTATTACTTGAATGAATTATATGGTTATAATGTTTCAACTAATGTTCCAATTTTGCATGTTTAATCCATGAGTAAATCATTTACTCTAAACGTCCGTAGTCGTTCATGCCTGTGGGAACAAGTATGAGGGTAAGACTATTATGAACTTGGATTGGTAGATATTCATTTGGATGAATATATAGCAAAGGGTTGCTGCCAAAGTTCATAGATATTTATGGGATATAAATATTGGACTGGCCCGCATTTCAAATATTACTACATGGAATCTTCTTGATTGATCATAAGTAAATTTGAGTAAAGGCGAATATCATTTGGTATCCTCTGACCTGAGATACATATTGGGTCTTGATATTCACCGGGTATTATACTTTGACTTAGTTCTTCGCTGTTCTGAAACATGGCAGTACATAAGACTAAATTCAGGTATAGCACGAGGTGATTGTGAGAGACGTATGTAATCAAGATGGGATTTGTTCCTCTTATTCGTTGAGAGTAAGATGTCTAAGGCCTGCTAAAGTTAAGTCAATGGAGAATGATCATTCTGTGTCTCTAAGATTTAACATGACATCTGTGACAAAAGGATAGATGATTGTTTCACCTAAAACATTTTCGAGTAAGATACTTGAAGGGGATGATGTTATTGAATGGCACTTAGTCAACGTATTAAGGGTAGTAAACCGTTGTTAGGCGGTATTTACTGCTTGCATCAATCTTCTATGAATCTTGTGCAAGTGGGAGATTGTTGGATCTTATATGCCCAAGACACATACAAGATTGATGTGGTTAGTACGTTATGATCCAAGTCGGGTCATACCCAATAACAAGCTAGGCAAACACCGTTAAACATTTATTTGTTGATCATGATCAAGCAAATAAATTATGACACCAATTTAGAAAATGGGTTTTCTGAACTATTGCATTTGAGATAGAACAAATTATATGGATATTTTGTTCATGAGATATCATTTGTAATGTTGTTTAAATAAGTTAAATAACATCAAATATAAGAGTGTTTAAGTTATAAGATTAAAATTAGTTTAATTATATAACTTAATGAGTGATTAAAATGAATTAAAAGGGTGTTTTTTTAAAATGGGGGAAACCCATTTTGAATCCACATTTTCGGCCGCCCTCCTAGCTTTCTTGGGATTCCTTGTCTTGTTTTAATACAAGACTTTAATCCCTTGGAAGATACACTCAACTACACTCTCTCTCACACACATGCAAAGAACTCTTTCTTCTCCATCTTGCTCTTCACATTCACGGACATAAGAGCTTGGAAAGGAAGGCTTTGGGTGTTAACTTCCTAACAAGTTTGGTGCTTTGCAAGAGCTTGTGGGTATACAAGCTTGAGGTCTTCTCTTTTGAAGACTAGACATTCAAGAAACATCATCTTCCTCATCTTATCCGTATCCAACTTGCTTGTTCAAGAAAGGTAGTATTCATGTACATCCTATGGTTGGTTTTGATAGCATTTCTTTTCACATATATATGATCCTTGTTCTTGGGTTTGTTTTCTTGAACATATAAATGTTTATTTTCAGAATATAACACAAGTTTTAAACTCCATACATCCGCTGCGTTTTTATGTTTAAATGGTTAAACATCCTTGTTAAAACTTGTAAAAACCCAACATTGATGACTTTGGATGTTTTGGAGACCGAACCTTGGGAAGCTTTTGCATCCACTTTAGCAGACTTCAGTGCTTCGGAAACATTCCTTTCTTTCGAGAGCAGTTTTTCTTCCGAAGGTAAGTTTTCACTTATCTTCTTCTTCACTTTGGAGTTTCTGAAAGAAAGAGATTCTTTTGAAGCTATTTTCTTCTTCTCTTCTTCTTCTTCTTCTTCTTCTTCTTCTCAAAAGGTTTCTTCTTTGACATGTGGATAGTACTTTTGGGATTGTAGATGCAATCCTTGGTAAAGTGAGAAGTACTACCACACATGATGCATTCAGTTTACATCCTTCTAAGAGTCTTCCTTTGAGTGGAAGGCTAAACTTGATCACTTTCCACTTCCTTCTTCACCTTTTCAGATGATGCAGCAGGTTTCTTGGGATGAGGCTTGCTCTAGGAACTGGATGGCTCAGGCTGTGCAGCAGTGGTGCACATTTTATTAGTCTTCCTCTCTTGACCAAGATGATTTGGACTTGAACTAGGATTCCTGGTACGAGAATCCATAGTTGAGTCTTCAACCTTTACCACTTCAAATCTAGCATAGATAAAAACTTGCTTTTTCTTGGAGTTAAAGGTGGCCTTGATCAATTTGGCTTTCTTGGATTTTTTTTTAGCAACCCTGATCAAGTTCTTCCTTGCAGACTTGGTTATCCTTGGTTCATCCTTCTCTCCAGGAGAATGGTGTCCTTCTTAGGATAACCCTTGTCATTCACCTTAGGTTCATCCTTCACCATTTCCTCTTCACCTTCATCCTTCTCTTGAATGGGATCTATGGAGGGTAGCTCATCTTGCTAAGTTCCGCACCTTGGAGATCTTACAGATAACAATGTGTATGGAGGAGCTATTTCACTTGAACCCAATCCTTTCTTGTTCTGATAAGAAATCTTTGCATGCATGGATGAAGATATTATGTTCTTGAAGGTTTCCTCTTCAAGAACATATTTTTCTGCCTTAGCTTTGCTGATCATAAGCTCAGCTTGGCATTCAGTTAATTTGGTAATGAGATCCTTGATCTAAGTCCTGTAATTTGTCTGCTAATGCTTAAGAGTTGAAATGGTTCTCTGTAGATCTTCTATTTTAAGTTTATAATCATTTTAGCTCTTTTAAAATCAGCTTTAAAAATATTCAAGGACTTACGGTCAGATCTCACTTCCAAATTATAGGACCTATACATGTTAACTTTTGCAATGCATTCAAGAGTACAAAGATGTTCCAATACCTTAGCTTCTTCATGATTAGCCATCAGTGCTTGATTTGGAGAAGCATCTTCCACCTGAAAGCTCTAGTCAAAGCCTCCTTCTTCAATAGCAACAACAACATGTTGTTTAGGCTGGCTTGGCTTCTTGGTTCTTGGAGCTGCATTAGTGTAGTTTGGCCTAGGCTATGCTTGGCCACCATTTGTCCTTGGTGCATTGCATTCTCTAGCAAAGTAGCCCATCTGGTTATAGTTGTAACATTTCACTTTGCTTTTGTCCAGTCCAAACTTTCCACTGGCCATATTACTGGGAAACTTTCTACCTGTGCTCTTGTAGAACTTCTTGGCCTGTGAGTAAGAAGAGCTATCTACTAGACTATCTCCATGTACTCCAGATCATCTGGATGGATACAGTCCAGGTCTTCAAGAGTGAAGAGAAAGTTGCCAGAAATTTCTCAAAAGACACAAAGGCTTGTACAGAGCTTGTCTCTTGAAATGGGCTTCCTTGGATGTAGCTCTCCCTTGGTGTCTTAGGGAAGATGATTAAAGGGCCCTTTTGTGAGTTTTCAGGGTAGCAGATGAGATGATGCTGTGGTTCTCTGCTATCCCTTTCAACTACATGAAGGGCTGAACTCTACTGATTGTTGGAAGAGCTGCTTGATGGATTTTGCATGTTCATCTCCATCTGGTAGCCACTAAGGATACCATACATCTCTGTGAGAGTAAGGGTAGAGAGGTTCTTAGTTCTCTTGATGTCCACATAATAGTGAGTCCATTATCTGGGAAGAGAGAACATGAACTTCCTCACTATGTCCCTATTCTCAAGTTTTACTCTAACATCCACTAGAGTATCCACAATCTCAACATAACTGAAGTATTGTTGAGTCATGGTTTAACCAGTCTTGTAGGTGAAGTTCTCAAACTGCTGCTTCATAAGGTCTTTCTTGTTCTCTTTGGCTTCCTCAGACCCCTCATACATGAGCTTCAACACATCCTAGAGCTACTTAGTAGTCTTGCACTTCTTGAAGACTCTGTATATGGAGCTTGGAAGAACTGTTTAGAGGGCAGTCATGGCTTTCTGATCTATATCAATCTTCTTCCAGTCTTCTTCAGAGTAGTCAGCCATTTCTTTTGGTATCAACCCACCTCCAGCAGTGGCTGAAGATGTACTTGGGATGTGAGGTCCTTCGACAACAGATCTCCACTTCCTGCTGTCTTGAGACTTGATTAACCCTTCCATACGTTGGCACCAAGTACCAAAGTCATCAAGAGTGATCAGTGGAGACTTTTTCATAGTACCGGTTTCCATATCAGCTTTAGAGATAGCTACCATTTGAGTTGATAAGTGTGTTGTGAAATTGAGGAGATTAAAAGATGCTGAGATCTTACAATCAATAGCCTAAAATGCTCTGATACCAATTGCAAGACCGGGTTTATGATCAATGTAACAGTTTCACAAGGTGGGAGAGTTAATGTTGGACTATTTGAAGATGATACTTACCAACACCTAAGTGCCAAATCTCATGATGATTACCAAAACCGACACAGTGAAGATATGCTAAAGATATGATCAAAACGAAGAAAATTGACCAAAGTCAAACTTGGTCAAACTTGGTCAACCGTGTTCAAAGTCAACAGTCGACATCAGCGGTCGTCCCGAATGACATCAGCACCCAGCAGTCACGCATCAGCAATAGAGAATTTATCAGACTTAGAACTATGTTTGTGTAATCATTTTGTGCTTAAATATAATTTTTTCTTATTTTTGTAAAGGGAATAAATGACTAAGTGTAGTCATTTATACTCTAACATTAGAACAATCACTAACAATCCAGAGGATTCACTAGAGAAATTAAGGTTGAGTGTGTGTGAGAGAAAGTGTGCTTGCAAACTCCCTTGTAATTCTCTTGATATCATACATATGAATGAATGAAATATTTATGAATGTGTTCTTGATTGTTCATCATTCATTCATCATCATACATTGAATCTTGTATAGATCTTCACTTGAAATTATCAACAGGTCTGTGAGATTCTGCATCACAGATCTGATAAACGACAACAATACGATTGCAGTATTCGATCCATCCAGCAGAATCAGTGGTTTCCACAATTGCTATCACAGCCTTGGCTCCTTGTTCTCCAAAATTTTCTCAAAATTTTGAACCATAAGTTTGATCTGCAAATTGTTATTGTTTTTGATGAAATCAAGCTACCATTAGCTTAGATTTGTTATTTTGGGAAGATCTGCAAGTTTTCACATCAATTGAAGTTCATTTGAGTCATTAATTTGAAGATTTAAGCAAACTTGTTCTTCAAGTCTTCAAATGCTCATGAACGTGAAATTTTGATTTTGTTGTTGTTTGATTGAATTTAAGCTTCTAATAGCTTTAGTTTGTGATAACTAACACATCTGCAAAATTTCATATCAATTGAACATCCACAACTTTTGAATTTGAAGATTTTTGAAAAATTTTGTGTTCTTAAGAAAAGTTCATTGTTCTTGAGGAAAATCATCATAAATCACGAATCTGATGTTGTTTAGCTGAAATTGATAGTGGTTTTAGCTTAGAAACATCAAATCCAAGGTTTGTTTATCATTTTCAACATCCAAATCATACATTTTTGAACATTGATTCTTATATCTGGGTTTTTGTTCTTCATTGTGTTCTTCATATGTTTATCATTTAAATCCGAGTTTAGGTGATGATTATATGAAACTGATTGTTGTTCTAGATTAGAATCACTTATCTATAGCTATATAACCTTTGATTTTATCAAATTCCATCAGAAACCCAAGAATCAAAAGTTTGTTCATTCAAAAACATGAAGTTTGACTTTTTCAGAGTCAAAACTGCTTTGAAATCTGAAAATCAGCTGACAATCTTCATCATTTTTGCAACCAAGTGTCCATAGCTGATGCATTACATCCACAGCTGATGCACAAGGTTCACAACTAACAAACATCCAATTTGTCTAAGTATTCACAGCTGATGAAGAAGTACATCCACAGCTGATGTGTTAACACTCACAGCTGATGTGATAACATTTTCAGCTTACAATTTGACTCAAAGCAGACGAGTAGAAGGTTGTTAAAACAACATTCACCCTCCATCAAACACCATACACCACACACAAATCTCAGATTTATTATCATCCATAACCACACCATTAATCATCATTAGCAACTTTTAGCTTGAACATCCATAACGGATGTGTTAACACCATACAGCAGAAAGTCGACTTTGAAACCACTGTGAACAACCACAAAATCATACACTGCTAAAAACACATCCACAACGGATGTGTTAACAACATATAGCTGACATTCAACCTGAATTCATAGCGGATAAGCAACTTGAAGTCCACAGCAGACGTGTTGTTACCATAGCAATCATATAGCGGACGAGTTACATCTGTCCACAGCGGATGAGCAATTTGAAGCCACAGCGGACGACCAGAAGCAACATACAGCGGAAGCACATAACTAAACTCATAGTGAACAACTTACCTGAAGTCACAGCGGACAAAAGGTTCAAACATACAGCGGACGAACAGACTTTGAACATACAGCGGACGAATCACTTGAACATACAGCGGATGTTTTAACTTGTCCACAGCGGACAAGTGATATTCGATTCCACAGCTTCATTACACCAAATCATCTTCAATCAACCTTCAATCTGAAAAAAAAGAACCACCAAATCAGCGATTGAAATTTCGATTCATCCACCCCCAAATCTCCAACCCCAACATCATCCCCTGTCGACTTGCAATCAGAATCGAAGAAACTCCAATCATCTTTCGACCTTCGACTCTGCATCTTCATTGAAGCAACACCTTCATCACCGAATCAAATCATCTTCATCAGAGAGTTTGATTGAGAGAGTGAAAGCTGTCGAGAGATTGAGATTGAGAACTAAAAGCTTCGGGAGGTTTTAAGAGTGTGTCTGGAGTTCAATTTTTGATTTTTTTTTTTCCATTGACCTACAAAGAAAAGTGTTCTCACCTTGATTTTTTTTAAAAGACATTTATATTTTTCAAACAAACAAATTCATAATATTTTTAACTGGGTTACTTAAAACGTTAACTAATTAAACCTGTTTCTTGATTAAATTTAATTGAGTGAAAACTATAATTTGATTAATTTCATCGGGTTTAATTAAAATTATTTGAAAAATCATTTAATTTTGATTGAGGAGATCCAAATTTATTACTTTTTAATTAAGCTCGATTAATATTAATTGAGCTTAAATAAACTGTAATCGAACAAAATTAACTTTTTAATTAGTCCAATCTAATTAAATTGAGTTTCGACGTTCTTTGGATTCAATTAAAGTTTATATTGATTTTGATTTAAAACTCAAAACAAATTTCAAATCATTTTTGTTTTTAAACAAAATAAAAAATTTAACATCATTCACTGACACTCGTGTTTCAAGAAACCGAGCTATCTTTCTTGCTGCAGGTAGAAAGAGGTTTCAAGAATTCAAACAAAGCAAACCAAGCTGCAACCAATCAAACAACAATAACAAATTAAATAAAAGCTACAATCAACCAAATAACATCAGCAAATCATACAAAAGCTGCAAACAACCAAACATCAGCAGCATATCAAATAATAACAACAATTCATATTTTGACAAGACAAACATTCAGTTGTACATCAGTCACATTGATAAAGAACTGATGCACTTACACTTATGTGATCTTGCAAACTCAAACAACACTTTGTCTAATGATTTGATAAAATGCAGGTCAGAGATGGAACAATCTCAAAGAAATGATCAAGCACAAATCAAGACATTGAATCAACAAAACATCAGTTTAGCTCAAAAGATGAACCAGTTGCATGACAAAATAGTTCAAAAACAAATCAAACTTGAAGAGTTAATTGCTGATCTTGCAAAATCCACAAACATCAACAACACAAACATTCCTCCATTGCCTGAAATTCCTAAAGACAGAAAGATCAATCTATGTTCATCAGCATGCATAGATGAAGTTCATTCATATTGGAAATATTGAAACAATATATCATACATGATAAAGGAGGAAAGAGCTTCACATGCAGAGGAGCTACAAACTTCTGCAAATCAAATCAGTTCACTAGAGAAAGAAGTTGATAAATTGCTTAAAGAACATCACAAGCTGAATGCTCAATCAACTAAACTCTCTGTGAAGTTAACAAACACAAAGGCTGAAGTTGAAGCCAAAATATCAGAAGCAAGTACAACCAAAACAATCGGTAACTTGCAATATTACATTGAGCATCTAATCAAGCAATCACAACAGAAAAGGCTACAAATGCAGACTTGAAGATACAACATAAAGCCTTTGAAGATAAAATCAATTCTCTTCTCAAGGATGTAGACAAACTTCTTGGAGAAAGATTTAGTCTTCAAGCTAAAGTTACAAGACTCACTGAGTCTCCAACAAAGACAAAAACAGATCATGCATCAATAGAAGTTGAACTTGAGAATTTAAAGATGATAGCCCGCAAGTTGGAAGAACTACTTAATGCACAAAGAGATCAAAAGAAGAGTGCTGGAACTATATACCATGTTGTTCCTCCTCCTTATAATGATAACTACATAGAAATGCCAACTTCAATGACAAGTCCAGTTAAAGAAGATTCAAAGATGCATGATCATCATCAAACAGACAAACCATCCACTATCACTCAAATCACTTCTCCTGAGACAGCACCAAAGCTATACCTCAAACCAGAATCACCAAAGAATGAAACTTATCATTCTTGTGATGATCAAGATGGAGATCATGCAAGTGATGACAGTGATGAAGAAATCAACCAACCAACCAAACAAACAAACATTGACATGTATTAATCATGTCATTAAAGATCTCAATCCAAAACAAACACAACCACAGAAATCCAAAGCAACAAAGCCTGACAACAAACAAAAGGCTATGGTTCTCTATGAGAAATTCAAACCAGTTGGATTTCTTGAACCAAAATTAACAAAGGCCAAACTAAAGGCAAAGATTAAGATAGAGTTAAAGAACAAACAGAAGCCTGAGGTACAAGAAATCAAAGAACAAGTCAAGAGGAAGAAGACCAAATCTAAAAGAAAGAAGAAAAGTCAGACCAAGTCTTCTACACCTGATCCAAACCAACCATCAACCTCAAAGGCTACATTAGAAACTCCAAAACAACAACCAATTCTCTATGAGACATGTAATTCAGATTCACACAACACTTCAGCGTGTAAAAACACTAAGAGTGATACATATATATGTCCTCATAAGAGAAAGCAACAAAAACAACCAAGACAAAAGGCTGTGAAATTCCAAGCAAATCCAACTTCATCATTCAAGCCTAAGGAAAGAGGATCTAGACCTACTCCTTACTGCTTAAACTGTGACATGGAGAATCATACCACTTCCGAGTGTTCATACAAAAAATCTACAACATCACAACACAGAAGAGGTCAAAGATCTTATCATCCATCAGAGTCATACTCACCAAGATCGGAGCATGAGTACTACAACAGACATCATAGCTACTCTTCTCCTCGATCACATCGGCATGGGTATGATATTCAACGTTATGATATTTATAATTATTGGGCACCAAGACATTATCCTAGGTCATACACACAACATCAGTATGATAGATATAGGAATAATACTTGGAATAAAAGATATCATAGAAGATCATATCCATAAAATTATTATAATCATAATTATAATTCTTATGATGAATATGATCACATGCCCAGAAGAAACAAACATGATCAAGGAAAAAGATCCTTTGCTACACCTCCATAAAACATTCAAAAGAAAAATAGATTTTCTAAACGAACCAAAAGTTTTTCAAAAAGCAAACAAACTCCTTTTGTTAAACAAGCTAAAGTTGAGTCAGTTGGTTTAGAAACAAAACAATGTTGGAGAAAGAAAATAATTTCCGGAGGTGAATCTGATATATCATCAGATACAGCAAAATCATACACATATGAGCAAGTCACATATAAAAATGCAAATGGATAACTCAGGACAATAATGGCCTGGGTTTACATGAGAAATTATAGTACATTCATCTACTATCTTCTGCATCTATTTTTCAAATCAATAAAGACTGACAAGACTTTGTTTGATATGTCAGTAGGCTCAGCTTGGATTGAAGATAAGCATATTTATGATGAACTAAATCAATATGCATTGTGGACCAAAACCATCTTAGGGTATTGGTAAGCAATGACTTTTCCAAGTGTTTGCTGATGTGGTTACCTAAACATACCATGCAAAAACGGTTTATAAATTTCTCATTGATAAGAGCATCTGTTTCTTCTTTGTTGTATGTAAATACAGACCTGGAGTAAACATAAGGACAACTTCTGTTTGCTGAGCACAGACCTAGTTGACCTTGCACTAAAAGTGTTGATGCTAAAAAGAACCCTAATATGAATCAAAGCTAAAAGAATCCTAATGAGGATCAACTTCCAATGTGAAGTATAAAAGAATCTCAATGCGGATCAAATATAAAAGAATCTCAAAGTGGATCAAATCATGAGAATTTATACTCTAAGTAGCCTGGTTCAAGTTGCAATAAAGTGCCACCTTGCATTTCATGAGGAGAGTTATTCTTCCATACTTCTGAGTGTGGGATACTCAATTAGCATATCTAATCAAACCTAAACATGGTAAATATCACAAAGTGTTGAAAATAGATCCTTGCATGAGTTTAATTGGACAAACATACTTACAATCAACTTTGTTCTTTATCTATGTTGATTCCAAACTTTAAACATTCTTAGATGTAGAGGATTTTGGATTAGTATGATCTCATTACAGTTGGAGGATTCATGCTTGTAAATATCTTAATTTTGAAAAATCTAAAATACCAAAAAGATTTGTTATTTTTTAGTATTTTTCTTAGTTTTGGCAGATTTACATGTGTTATTGATTTAGGAGTGAAACTTCCATGCAATACCTCTACTGAGAGGATTTAGACTTTTGCAGGTGATGAATTGCATAACATGCCTAAGTTTCTTATTCAGTTTAAGATGTCAAGTGAACACTCCTGCTTCCTTCAAAGATCTCCTGCCAGTTGCTGTGAACTAAGAATCCTCCTCTTGGTGTCTCATACACAAAAGTTCCTCACCCTCCAAAGCTTTTATTGAGGGAGAGTATATGTTAAGTCTGAAGAATTTTTGATGCTTCTCCTTCACTTCTGAATTTGAGATAAAGCTGCTGATATTGCTACCTGTGCAATCCATAGTGTATGCACATGGGTGCATTTTCAAGTCTTAAAAACAAGACTAGAAGATCAAGCTGATGAAACATCCATCAAGTGCCGAACCAAAGTCTTTATGTGCTGAAACAAAGTCCTTTTTCAATGCCTTTTTATGAAGCTTCTAAGAAGATGCTACCAAAAAGGGGGAGAATACTGCACTTCAAGACTGCACGTCAATTAACATCCAAGGTTTTGATAATCATGAGGTTTTGGCAGCATCATCTTAGGGGAGTATTGTTGGACTATTTGAAGATGATACTTACCAAAACCTAAGTGCCAAATCTTATGATGATTACCAAAACCAACACGGTGAAGATATGCTAAAGATATGATCAAAACGAAGAAAATTGACCAAAGTCAAACTTGGTCAAACTTGGTCAACCGTGGTCAAAGTCAACAGTCAACATCAGCGGTCGTCGCGAATGACGTCAGCATCTGGCAGTCACGCATCAACAATAGAGAATTTATCAGACTTAGAACTATGTTTGTGTAATCATTTTGTGCTTAAATGTAATTTTTTCTTATTTTTATAAAGAGAATAAATGACTAAGTGTAGTCATTTATACTCTAACATTAGAACAATCACTAACAATCCCATAGCATTCACTAGAGAAATCAAGGTTGAGTGTGTGTGAGAGAGAAACCTCTTGCAAACTCCCTTGTAATCTCCTAGCTAACATACATATGAATGAATGAAATTTTTATGAATATGTTTTCTTGATTGTTTATCATTCATTCATCATCATACATTTCATCTTGTAATAGATCTTCACTTGAAATCATCAATGGGTTTGTGAGATTCCGCATCACAAATTCGATAAACAGTAACAATACGATTGCAATATTCGATCCACCAGCAGAATCAGTGGTTTCCACAGTTAATAACACTTAGCAATTCAAATAGGAAATTGGTTGGAGTGAAACAAATAACACAAGTAAGAAGAACAAGAACACTCAAAAGTGGTTTTCAAGAATGATGTATATTTCACTCAAGTTCTTTTACAAGTGTTACTTAGCTTATATAAATTACAAGTACTTGAGACACTTTATACAACATCCTACAGTCGGCCATACTTTGAAGGTCAGCTGGAAACACTAATCTAGACAACAAGATCAATGTAGAGTCAAAAGGCATATTGCCTTTTGACTAGTGACTATGACATGCCATAGCTCATATCCTAATCTATTACAAAAAGGATAAAAGGTACAAAAGTAGAAATTTACAGACCAACGACCATAATCTACAGTTAACAAAAGCATGGACCTTTTCACCAATTCATATAAGTTGGTGAGTCTTCAAAATGGCAGCAGAAAGTTGTTCAGCTTTTGTCAAAAGGTGATCAGAGAAAGCGTGACTTCTCTGTCTTCGAAAGAAATCAGTCTTTGGCTTAGGAAAACTTTGTATTGAAGCTTCGGAAGACTTCATCTTTGGCTTCAGAAGATTTTGTCATTTGGCTTTGGAAGATTTTACACTTAGCTTATTTCCTTTGAGAGGTGTAAAACTTCTGGAGAAACTTTACTCTGTGTTTCATGCATGCATGCTAGAGCTCTTTGGATGCTTTGGTTGCATCAGTCTTTAAGTATAAACCTTACAACACCCCTTGCTAGGTCTTTCATTTGGGCCAGGGTCCTTCCAGCATAAGATATATAAGGTATCCTAGTATGACTCAACTACCTTTTCACTTGTGAGTATGTCATGTTGTCAATCTATAGATCCTTAGGAAGATTATTCTGGAATTCTTGTTGATCTTTAATTTCCTTATATCTTCGATATGTTTGCTCAGACTCATTCTTCAACACCTCTTGAAAATCTTTAAGTAGATCTTTAACCTCAGTCAGGTTCAGATGAATGGAGGAATCATAAGGAAATCCTCTGTTAGTTAGCTTAATGGCTATGAGTGTTTCAGGGATCATCAGGTAACATACTTTAGATATCCTCTATTTCATCTTGGATGTCCTTCTTTTCATCTTTAGAATCAGAAATGATGATTGGTTCTTGTGTTTACTCATGAGTTTGATCAATTTCTCCTTCTTCTAGATCTACAAACTCTGATAGTTGTTTCTTGAATTCATCTTCATTAACTGGCTCAGGCTTCACCTTTAACATTTTCATTGGAGGTGATTCTAGTTCATCTTGTTCATTCACATTTTCTTTCCCTTTGGCTAATGCTGCCAGGTATTGTCTTTTTCTCTTCCTTTCATAGGTTTTGAAACTAGGTTCTGAAGATGATGGCTCTTGTTGTTTTGCTTGCTTAGTTTGAGATTTCAAAGATTCAACAAATTTTTTGATGAGCTCCTTTTGTTCCTCTGTCAAAGGATCTACAACAATAATGTTTGTCTGTTGTTGCTGTTGAGGATCCTCAAAATAGAAATGCTTTCTCAAAATTGGTGAATAATGTATGTTATCAAATGGATTAGCATCGCTAAACAGTTGATCCATTGTATATCTTTCTTTAGGGTAATGATTGACTGATCTGGTTGTTCTTCATGTGTGCTAATTTAAGCATGTTTTGTTTGAGAATGTTCATGAGACTGTTCTATGCTCATATCTATCAAGTCATCTTCATGAAATTTAGTTTGCTCATCATCTCCTTCTTCCAGTCTTTATTGCTCAACAAACTCTAACTCTTTATTCAATCTGTTTATTTCTTCAGATTGTTCAGAGATGATTCTTTTCAGTGCATCAATTTCATCATCTTTTGCTTTTGTTTGGTTTGTCAAATAAGCTATATCAAGCCTTGCATTTTTACTTCTTGAGTTTTGGCTTTCACTTCTGTAAGGATTACACTTAGGCTGATGCAAGGAAAGAACAACTCAAAGAACCCTCAGCATGCACAAGTGAAGTATTAGGAAAGTACTTCAAAAGATTGATATTACTCAGTTAACTATGCTAAGTATCAAATCTTCCAAAGCCAAAAGACCAATTCTTTCGAAGCCAAAGATGAAGTCTCTAAAGCTTTAAAGACAAAGTCTTCCGAAGCCAAAGACAGATTTCATCTGAAGACAGAGAAGGCATGTCTTCTCTGACATACTTTTGACAAAAGCTAAATCACCTTTTCACTACCATCTCTGAAGACTCACCAACTAGCATGAGTTGGTGAAAAGTCCATGCTTTTGTCAACTATAGATTAAGGTGTTGAGTCTGTATCTTTCCAACTATATACTTTTATCCTTGTTGTAATAGATAAGGATGTAAGCTATGGCATGTCATAGTCACTAGTCAAAAGGGAATCTGCCTTTTGACTTTATATTGATCTTGTTGTCTAGATTAGTGTTTCCAACTGGCCTTCAAAGTATGGCCGGCTGTAGGACGTAGTATAAAGTATCTCAAGTACTTGTATTCTAAACGTAAGCTTTGTAACACTTGTAAGAACTTGAGAGCAATACACATCATTCTTGAAAACCATATTTGAGTGTTCTTGTTATTGTTCTTTTTACTTGTGTTTATTGTTTCATCCTAACCGGTTCCCTATTTGATCTGCTAAGTGTTCTAAGTCTCTCCTCCTTGTGAAACTATTGCATTGGCCCCTTTACTGGTCTGCAATTGGTATCAGAACATTTTAGGCTCTTGATTGTAAGATCTCATAATCTTAGATCCCTTCAGTTTCATAAAACACTTATCAACTCAAATGGTAGCTATCTCAAAGTCAGATATGGTGTCTGGGTCCGAGATGGGAATCTCAGTTGATATGACTCAACTAGGATCGAATATGATGATTGAGTCAATGATTAAGTAGCGGAAATACTAAATCAAAGAACATTAAATGCTGAAAATACTAATAAATGCTTTGTATATTGATGTTGGTAAACAAGATACAAAGAATGCTAGGGTTTGCAGCACAAAATAGTAACTTGGAATAATCTTTTTAGAAACTTTTATGAAAATTTACAAAAGTAGTGTACACTATTCTATTTATGAGCAGATACAATGCCAGTACAAAGTGACTAAACTACCCTGACAACTATACATCAGAATACTAGTCTAAGTACAAGAGATGATCAGCACTTGTAAATGTTCATCCGTATTAGTTAATACGGATATGATGTCTTCATCAGCATTTCTTCTATTAAGCTTCAGCATTGACTGTGTCATCTACCTTAGTTAACGCGGATGAACAAATACTTAGCCGTATTTGTTTTGTTGGTCCGCATTAGTAAATGCGGATGAACAAATACTTGACCGTATTTGTTCTTTGGTCTTTCGCATTGACTAATGCAGACACTCGATACTTGTCTTCTTTTTCTTCTGAAATCTTCACCCGCATTACTTCTTGGACTTGTCTTCTGAAATATTCACCCGTATTACTTCTTGGACTTGTGGGATTTCCAACCAGAACAACCTTCAACCACCTCTTGAATTGGTATGTATGATCATTTCAGGGTCTAACAATACTCCCCTAAAGATTATACAGCCTATGTACTTCAAGGGTTTAAGGGTGGTGGATGTTGTGAAGATTCTGGTGGTTCATCAAGAGCAGGTGCTTGTCTTTCTTGGATTGATGATGGAGCTGGTGCTGTTTAGTCACTATAGATGGTTGAGGTTCAGCCAGTGAAGAATGTGAATCCAAGGATCCAAGCAGGAATTAACAGTTTGATTTAGCAAATAAAGATCGTGGAATTGTCAATACTTGTTGTTTAATTAATTGTTTAAGAAATTAAAATCGATGAAAAACAGATGAAACAAATTGAAAACAGAATAAAATAATGCAACAAAAAGATTGTTTCAATTGATTTACATTGATAATGAATCGATTACAATTGATATTGATGCTTTGATGATATGGTAATTGCTAGGTGTTCTTGGTGTTTTTGCAATATTACTATATTGATCGATTGATTGAGTGATATCATTTCTATGAATATATGAATCTCTATTTGTGTATCGATATCTCTCAATCTCTCTCTAAATGAGTGCACCCATGCCTTATATTTATAGGCAGAGGGATTCACTTTAAAAATTACAAAGATATTCTTGATGTGACGTGGAATATTCTTCTGACAGTTGTACAATCTCCCGAGGCCGTTGACTTGATGACGTCACTCTGACAGATTGACTTGTTGACATTGTGTTGAGTACTTGATGATATGAGATCATAGAAGTATTTTGTTCTTCCGTAAAGTTGGTTCTTTGTTCTTGAACATCCTCAGGAGCAAACTTCTTTCTTCCGCAGCAGCAGCAACTTGATCTCTGAACTTGTTCTTCAGTAGATGTGATTGTGCTTCTGCAGAAGATCTATGGATGCATGATGACTTGTTTATTTTATGATCCACAGAACATCTACGGAAGAACAAACTAGTTCTTTAGATGTTGTGCTTCCGCAAGAGATCTTCGGATGCATGTTGACTTTTCTTTTATACTTCGCAGAAGATCTACGGAAGAACAAACTTGTTCATCCGCAGATAGTTCTTGTACTTAGTCAAGTTCAAATTGACCACGTATGATGTTTTCCTGCAATGACACATACAATCAACTCACATAATAATATGGGTTAACATATATATAGCTTGCATACAAAAAGATAAAGAATTACAGATGTTCATTACAAGAGATGAATAATCATCTAAACCTATACAATGGATCTAGACCCAACAATACTCCTCCTTAGGTTTAGACTCTTGTAATCATTTGTTCATATCTCTCAACTCTTGAACTCTTTCCAAAATCTTTTTGTTTGATGTTGTTTGAATGGTGATTCAGGTGTGGATTGTTCTGTGGAATGAATATGACAATGGTCAGGTTATCATTTATACTCACTTAGAAAATTTAAATCCTTTTATTTAATGATATGGGACCCTTAACCCTCATTACCCTTCGTGGTTATCCACAAGTTAATTCTTCCGCAGAACATCTACGGAAGACAAAACTTTTCTGTTTATCCGTATCAAGAGTTAAGTCTTTCGAAGAATATCTATGGAAGGTAAAACTTATGATTTTGCTATTTTCCTTGACAAAATAATTCTTCCGTTGAACATCTACGGAAGGCAAATTTGTTATGTTTTTGCTGTTTTATCTGTAGGGTACCAATCTACGGAACGGAAAGTCAATTTTGTTCTTTTTGCTGTATTATCTTAACATCATGTTAGATCATTTGTTGCTTGCTGTTAGACCTTGTTAACTCTACTTCATGGCAAATGTGCAAGATTGATTTAGTTAAAAACTTAAGATATCCTGAAACAAAATCTTTTTGTATTTTTTATAGGCAGAAAATTAAATATATTTACAAGCATTTACATTATATAATGGGATCATACTATGACACTAAGCAACTTCCTGAAACATTTTTATTTAATGATAGTAGACATAAATCTAGTGCTGATTACAAGTATTATGATCCACATAAATTCAAGCAAGAGTATAGTTTCAACTTGTCATGCTGTTTATCATGTTCTGATATTGATTAAAGATAGACAAATATGGACTCCACATTCAATTCACATTAGAGTTTGTCCTCCGTTTATGAGTCAATTCATCACTTTTTCACACTTAAAAACTATGTTCCTTAAGTTATAAGCTCTATCTTAAGATTTCTTTAAAATCTTATTAATGCTGATATGATTTTTAATGCTCTTGAAATAATGTACAATTGATCATATTGAATTTTTTTAGAGCTGTTCCTTTTTGGAACTTCTGATGATCAGCATCAAGACACCAGGTCTTTACTTACATAAAACAGAGGTGCCTGTAAACCTAGGTCTTTGTTTACATAGAACAAAGGGTTCATGATGCTCTAAGATAGAGGTTATAAAGTGTTACAACATAGTGTGCTTGGGTGAGTAAGTTGATCACAGCAGGATAAGACTTACTTGCTGCTCCTTAAAATGGAATTGCCCACAATTAGTCACCTTGGCATTATGTTAAGCATGAACATGTTTATTTTCCACTCAAGCAGAACCTACTCACATATCAAACCATATCTGATCAGTCTTTATTGTGTGATAAAATTCAGGAAAGTAAGTAAAGGCATAGTGTACTATCATTTCCCATGATATGAAATGCTTTTCCATGAAAAACATATTAACAAGACAATATTTTTGGATTTTTATATGTTTTATGAATGTTTTTGGCTTTTACATATAATGAATTTGACAGATAGAACATGCTTTTCTTTGTGATGATGCTAATCTAAGTTGATCATGCCTAAGGACTCAATAAGAAGTTAAATCTCACTGAGTCAAAGGCTTTAGTGAATAAATCAGCAAGCTGATTTGTTGTATCCACTTTGATCAACTTGATTAAACCTTTTTCTGAGTAGTCTCTCAGAAAATGGTATATGATTTCAATATGCTTTGTTTTACTATGTTGCACTGGATTAGCACTGATGAACATAGTAGCAGAGTTATTTATGTGTATTGGTGTTTGAAGAAAATTGTAACCATAATCAAGTAGTTGGTTTTGCAACCATAAAACTTGAGAGCAACCAGCTGAAGCAGCTATGTACTCAGCCTCAGCCGTGGATACTAATACATTTGTTTGCTTTTTGCGCTGCCAAGAAACTAGTCTTGGTCCTATAAATTAACAACCTCCAGTGGTTGATTTTCTATTGTTGTTGCAACCTCCAAAGTCACTATCAGAATATGAGTAGAGGTTGAAATCACCTTCTTTGGTATACCAAACTCCAAGAGCTGGCTTCCCTTTGAGGTATCTGAAAATCCTCTTCACCGTATTCATATATGACTCCTTGGGGTCTGAGTGGTACCTAGCACAAACACACATAACAAACATTATGTCAGGTTTGCTGGCTGTTAGGTACATTAAAGATCCTATAATAGATCTATATAATCTTTGATCAACTGACTTCCCTTTAGGATCAGGTACAATCTTATCTATTGTTGATGCTGGTGTTTTGCATGAAGAACACTCAGCAAGGTTGTACTTCTTCAAGATTTGATGCATATACTTTTCTTGATTGATGAATATTCCATCTGATTTCTAATGAACTTGTAAACCAAGGAAGAATGTTCATTCTCCCATAGAACTCATTTGGAACTCAGATTTCATCAAAGATTCAAAGTCTTGACACAATCTTTTGTTTGTTGACCCAAAGATGATATCATCCACATAGATTTGGACAACCAAGAGGTCTTGATGGTCATGTTTAAGGAAGAGAGTCTGATCAATAGTTCCCCTTTTGTAACCATGCTTGAGCAGGAAAGATGATAATGTTTCATACCATTTTCTTGGTTCCTGATGAAGACCATACAAAGCTTTGTCAAGCTTGTATACCCTGTATGGGTAATCAGGATCTTCAAAGCCTAGTGGTTAGGCAACATAGACTTCTTCATCAATTTTACCATATAAGAAGGCGTATTTTACATCTATTTGGAAAACTGTGAACTTCTTATGTGCATAGGCTAGACAGACTCTAATGGCATCAATCCTTGCAACTGGGGCAAATACTTCATCATAGTCTATCCCTTCTTCTTGAGTATAGCCTTGTGCTATTAGCCTTACTTTATTTCTGATGATAATACCTCTGTCATCTAGTTTGTTCTTGAAAAGCCACCTTGTACCAAGTGGATATTGGCCTTAAGGAAGATCAACTAGATTCCAAACTTTTTGCTTTCTGAATTGCTGAAGTTCTTCTTGCATTGCTTCAATCCAGCTGTTGTCTTTCAACGCAGTAGTTATGTTGGGAGGAACTACTTGTGATAGAAAACAGGAGAACAGACAAATACTGGCAGCTCCCCCTTAACTTCTTGTCATTCTTTCATTAAGATCACCAATAATGTTTTCTATAGGATGATACATATGAATTCTTGTTGTTGGAATTGATTCCACTAGAATGGATGATTCCAAGTTAGTGATGTTGGTTGATGGGGAATCAACAAAGTGGTTAAAATCCTCATCATTTGGTCTTCTGATTTTGAATGAAATCCATCTTCATGATTTTGTGTTTTCGTAGATGTAGGCATAACTTCCGCAGCAGTTACAGGAACAACTACGGATGTTGTAGTTTGTTGATCTGCAGATGTGAATGTTGTTGGAATGTTTTCTGATGGATTGGGAACTTCAGTTGAAGGAAATGAATCATCTCCGGAAGTAGATGGAACATCTACGGATGGAACTTCTGCGGATGCATTGTTAACTTTTGCTGATGCATTAGTTACCTCTTCTGAAGTTGAATTTCTATTTCCATCAAAATTGTCATTACTTGTTTGAGATGAAAGGCCTGGATTAGCAACATTTGAAGTATGTGTCTGGGGTAATCTTGGAGGATCAGCTGTCAATGGTACTTCACCCATGCTTGGAGGTACATAAGGATAACATGTATCCGTAGGACCTTCAACATTCAAATAACCAGAGTTAAATGAATTTGTTAATGCATCTATATCAAACAACCAAGATAATCCTTTTACAGTTTTTGGAAATAAGGATTCATAAAATAATAAATTAGGAGTTTCTTCCACAATGTTGTGATGTGGAATGTAGACTCTATATGATTTAGATGTTGATGAGTAACCAACAAAGAAACCATCATAAGCTTTTTCATCAAACTTTCCTAGTTGATCTTTGGTGTTTAAAATAGACACATGACACCCAAAAGCTCTAAGATAGCCTATAAAAGGTTTTCTTTTAAACAAAAGTTCATAAGGTGTTTTATTATGTTCTTTGACAATTAAAGTTCTATTCTAAACATTGCATGTTGTGTTCACTGCTTCTACCCAAAATGAAATAGGCAACTATGAATCAGCTAGCATTGTTCTTGCTGCTTCAATTAGAGTCTTGTTTCTTCTTTTAGCAACTCTATTTTGTTGTGGAGTTCTTGGTGAACTGAATTGTCTGGCTATGCCTTTGTTCCTGCAAAAGGAATCTAAAACATGATTAACAAATTTAGTTCCATTATCACTTCTTAAAATTTTGATTTTTAAATGAAGTTGATTTTCAATCTTAGTGATAAACTCCATTACTATTTCTGATGTTTCACTTTTATGTTTTAAGAAAAAGCCCCGTGTGAATCTAGTGAAATCATCAACAATCACCAAACAATATTGCCTTTTACCAATGCTCAATACATTAGTTGGGCAAAAAAGATCCATGTGTAGCATTTTGAGTGGTGTTGTGTTTGTGTTGATTGTTTTGGACTTATGTGACACCCTATGTTGTTTTCCTTTATAACATGATAAACAATGATTAGAACAGTAAAATTCTTTCCTGGGAAGGCCAATGACTAAGTCATTTTTGACCAACTTATTCATGTTCTTCATGTTTGAATGAACCATCCTTCTATGCCACAGTTGAGCTTCATCTTCTGATGACTTAGAAAATAGGCCAGTTTCATTGCAGGTCATATAGACAATACAAACATACTAATACAGCAATAACAAATCACTGATAATATTGATATTCAAATCAAAAAAAAAAATTCCTTAGAATTAATGACTTCTGTTGTGAATGAGCTAATTAATGAAAAACTCTTAACAATTAAGAAGTTATGGTCAAAATTAGTCAAATCGCTCAATGAATTCTCAGATGATTTGAAATTTGAAATGTTAGATGATTAGATTTGTTCAAGTTTGTTTAAACAACCTAGAAATATCGAATCAACAGCACAAATCCATGAATCAAAATTATTCTGATGTAGATCGAGGTTAATCGACCAATGGAACAATACTCGCTAATCGATATAACAGGGTTTTGATGATTTTCACCAATTACACTAAATTGTTGAGTAGAATACCTTCATTAGCTATTGATTAGCTAAACTCAACTAGTGTTTTGATTAATTTGTTCACCAACATGCTTAAATATGAGTTTTGAACTCTTAAGCCGTGACGAACACCCAAAAGCAATTCGAATCAACCATAATCATATCTAATCTGAAACTGATAGATCTAATGAAATAAACAACTAATTAGAATAATCAAAATGATACATCAATTGATCTAGATCAATGAGCATGAGGCTCTGATACCACCTGTGAATCCAAGGATAAAAGCAGGAATTATCAGTTTGATTTAGCAAATAAAGATCACGGAATTATCAATATTTGTTGTTTAATTAATTGTTTATGAAATTGAAATCGATGAAAAACAGAAGAAACAAATTGAAAACAGAATAAAATAATGCAACAAAAAGATTGTTTCAATTGATTTTCATTGATAAAGAATCGATTACAATTGATATTGATGCTTTGATGATATGGCAATTGCTAGGTGTTCTTGGTGTTTTTGAAATATTGCTATATTGCTATATTGATCGATTGATTGAGTGATATCATTTCTATGAATATATGAATCTCTATTTGTGTATCGATATCTCTCAATCTCTCTCTAAATGAGTGCACCCATGCCTTATATTTATAGGCATAGGGATTCACTTTAAAAATTACAAAGATATTCTTGATGTGACGTGGAATATTCTTCTGACAGTTGTACAATCTCTCGAGGCCGTTGAGTTGATGACATCACTCTGACAGATTGACTTGTTGACTTTGTGTTGAGTACTTGATAATATGAGATCATACAAGTATTTTGTTCTTTCGTAGGAGTTGAACTTCCGTAGGAGTTGGTTCTTTGTCCTTGAATATCCTTAGGAGCAAACTTCCTTCTTCTGCAGCAGCATCAACTTGATCTCTGAACTTGTTCTTTAGTAGATGTGATTGTGCTTCCGCCGAAGATCTACAGATGCATGATAACTTGTTTCTTTTATGATCCGCAGAACATCTACGGAAGAACAAACTTGTTCTTTAGATGTTGTGCTTCCGCAGGAGATCTTCAGATGCATGTTGACTTTTCTTTTATACTCCGCAGAACATCTACAGAAGAACAAACTTATTCATCCGCAGATAGTTCTTGTACTATTCAATTTTCCAAATTAACCAAGTATGATGTTTTTTTGCAATTACACATACAATCAACACACATAATAATATAGGTTAACATATATATAACTTTCATACAAAAAGATAAAGAATTACAGATGTTCATTACAAGATATGAATAATCATCTAAACCTATACAATGGATCTAGACCCAACAAAGGATCCAAAATATCCTTGATCATGTTTGAGAAGTCTTTAGCCTTATTCATCTTGTCTTGGCTAAGGACATGAATCTTAATTTGGCTCATATTATGAATTGCCTTAATAGGTATCTATCTCAGGGATATTGGTTCCCACACAGATACAGTGGAAAGCCCATTTCTATGAATCAACAATGAACCATCAACATCTACTTCCATCTTCATTATGTTTCCCAGTTAAAGAGGAACTTTTTTTCTTTTTCTTTGTTCTTTCTTATTGTTTTGATGAAATCAACTTGTACTCATAATGAACATGATTAAAAGGTTGATTTCCCCAAGGATCTTTTCAATATCTCTCAATAATCAACAAACAAGAACATGGTGTGGAAACCTATGATTCAAGTGTATGAAATCAGTGTGTGTGTGTGTGTTTATGTGTGTTTGAATGCTCGAAAATAATAATAACTACTTGATTGTATTGATTGTTCAAAAAAGCTTACAAAGGATTAGCCTAGTGTGCTATTTATAGCCTATACACAAAGGCTATATACAATTACTAAACTACCCTTATGTAAATAAAATTACATAGAAAATAATCCTAAGTCTACAAGTCATCCATTGTGGAGAATAATTCATCCGCTGTGGAAGATATCTCATCCGCTGTGGAGAAGACTTGTCATCCATTGTGCATAGTGTTTGTTCATCCGCTGTGGAATGTTCATCCGCTGTGGATGAACATCCGTTATGAATGTTGTCCGCTGTATGTTCTTCATCCGCTGTGGGATGGATGTTCATCCGTTGCACACACTTAGACAGATTTCTTCATCCGTTGCTGATGATCTTCATCCGCTGTGGACTCTTTCTTCATGTACTGCAGGCACTTGTCAAAATTTCTTTTATGTACAAACTTGAAAATGAAATTTAAACAAATATTAGTGATTGATATGAATGTTAATGATGTTAATGTGTTACTAAATGATTGTTTTGGATGTTAAAACACATTATGTTTGTTTGTTTGATATGGCAAGCATCATACTTTTTATGCATTAATTCTTAATACAATTGTTGAGTCCAACAATACTCCCCCTAAGTATGATGTGTCAGTTTGCTTGTTTAATGTTTTGTCTGTTAATAATAAGTGTGTGTGTGTTTATTATGAATGGTAGTTGTTTGTTTGTTTGTCTTGAATGTTATGCATGTTTAGTTGTTCGTTATGAGTGATTGATTGTTATTGTTTATATTTGATTGATTGCAAGTGTAACCCTTGTTTGTTATGATTGATTGATTGATTGATTATGAGATTACATAAGTGTAATCTCACTTAAATTTGATGTTTGAATGAGAGATATTTTCTTACTGTTTGTTTACCTGTATGTTTGATTGCTTGAATGTTTATGTGTGTGATTGATTGTTAATGAGTGTTATTCTAATTACACAAGTGTAATTAGATTGATTTGTTTGCCTGTATGTTTGTATGATTCCTTTATGATTGCTAAATAGCACATGTATGAATGTTTGAGTGATTCCATGTGTTTATATGATAACACATGTATGAATGTTTATGTGTTTCCATGTGTTTATATGATAACACATGTATGTATGTCTGAATGTTATCATATGCATAAGAGCATATGTATGTATGAAATGTATGATATATGCATAATTGCTTGAAATGATGAAAAGTTGATTAAGTGTTCATTTGTATGTTTGAATAATGATAACTTAGGAATGTTTAGAACTTGTTTTTTGATTAAAAATGAATGGTTTGGGTGTTTTCAATGACAATATCAGTTTGACTTTTACAAGATAACTGATGAATGATTTTGTTTGTTTGAAAACTTGTTTGATATACTCCATTATGAATCAAAACTGATTTCTGATGAGTTTTGATGTTTTACCACAATTAACAAGTTCATAAGCATGCATAAATTATACATTATATCAGTTTGATTTTGGTTTTCAGTTTTACTTTTATAAGTCAAAATTTCATTTAATGCATATTCAATGAATATACATTAAATGTCAGTTTGATTTGTTATTGCCAAAAATAACTGATTATGAATGTTTGTTATGGACTTTTAAAGATGTATATCAAGTAATAACACATTTCAATCACATTTCAATCATTTTGTAAGATCAAACAGTGATTTTGAATGGTTTTTCAAATGAACATCATGACTGTTCATGATCATTATGAACACATAGTCAAATTTCACCAAATCAACAACCTAAGTACATTCGACTAAGTCCTATTAACACAGATTTAATGTTTGATTTGTTTAAAAACATCACTTTATTCATTATTGATTATATGTAAACTGTTTGACTGAGTCGAACAATGTATGAATCAGAAGTCAATCTAATGTTGTTTGAATGAATGTTTTAATGTTTCGATCATGTTGTTATACCTTTTCGATCAACAAATCAATGATAAATCAGAGTTTGTTTGGGTTTAGATTGAACAGAGTAACTAGGGTTTACAAGGGTTTTGAAGTGTTTGAAACTTGTTGACTGTTTACTCTCTCTCTCTTTACTGGTGAAAAAGAAAAAATGTGCAAGTATGGTTTATATACATAGCGAACAAAAGACTATCCGCTGTGGATACAATGTTCATGCGCACAACATCTGCAATATGAACAGTGTTCATGCGTTGTGCAAAAATGACAAATTAATTTTAGGTCATCCGCTGTATGAACAGTGTTCATGCGCTGTGCATTTTACACTGTGCGTTGTATGTTGTACTGTGCACACAGCGGATGAACAATTTGTTCATGCGCTGTGCACATAGCTTATATGCTGCGTATGACAACTGTAGTCACAGCGGATGAACATTTTGTTCATGCGCTGTAAACCCTTGGACCATTGTACTGATTGTTCACAGCGGATGAACATTTGTTCATGCGATGTGGACACTTGAATGATTTGATGGTTTGTTCACAGCGGATGAACAATGTTCATGCACTGTGGATCCTTGGATCATATGTTTGATATGTTCACAGCGGATGAGCAAAGTTCATGCGCTATGGAACCTTTGAATGTTTTAATGAATATTCACAGCGGATGAACCTTGTTCATGCGCTGTGGATACTTTGAATGTTATTGAGAGGATGTTCACAGCGGATGAACAGTGTTCATGCGCTGTGGACACTTGTAATGTTTTGTGTGGTACTGTTCCCACAGCGGATGTTATATTTGTTCAGCCGTTGTGTGAACAGTTGTCAAAAATTTAAAAATTTTAAAAATTTTGTATGTTTTGAAATCTTTTCTTTCGAAGCAAATATTTTACTTCCGAAGGAAATTTTGTTTTCTTTTAAAAACAAATTTGTTTGTTTTTCTTCCAAAAGAAGATTTTGAATTTTAAATTTTGTTTAAATCAAAATGGTTTGTTTAAAATTTGATTTAAAATGTATGTTAAAATATTGAATTTTAACATATTCAATATATGGATGATTTGATATCACTCATAAGCAATATTGTATAATAAAATAAACAAATGTATGTGTGTCAACCTTCTGTTTGTTAGTGTTGGCTTGAGATGGCTTTGTTTGATTTTCAAAACATGATAAATACTGCATAATTCTGCTGCCTTTGATAATTCCATGTTCAATTTCTCCCCCTAAATTTTTGCAGAATTATAAAAACTTTTTATAAAATGCCAAAAATTTATATGATTTAATATGGAAATTATCAAAGTCAAATTTGCTTGTTTGTTAATAATGTAGCAAGAGAAGATATTATCTTACTAAAAATGAATGTTTATCATTTTTTACACATGAATCTCTTGCATATACCATGAGATCATACTAGTCTAAATTTCTCACTGAGTTGTTTGTATGGTTTTGAGAATAGACATAGACAAGTACAGTGCTGATTATAGATATATTGGTCCACTTAAACTCAAGCATAGTATTAATGGTTGATTTAAACAGTGTGATTATCATGTTTTGAGTTTATTGACATGAGATGTATGTATCCCACATCTGATTGTATGATTGGTACAACCCTCCTCAAGATATGCTAGAAAGCACTTTCAATAACTAAAACCTAGCTACTTAGGAGTATAAATGCTCAATATGATCCATGATGGTTGATCCTTATTGGATTCTTTTTCACTTCACTTTGGAAGGTGATCCTCTTTGGGATACTTTTGATTCATTCACAAGGAATGTAGTCATAAAGACTTTATTGGTTATTCATCCAAGATGGATGTGTTCCTCTTTGGGAATCTTTTTGGATCATGATTTAGGTCATTCAGGTCTGTGCTTAGCACAACAAAGAATGCCTAGGTGTACTCCAGGTCTATGATTATCATAACAAAGGAGACACTTGTATGATTGAGCAATTTATAAACTGTTTCACTTGATGTATTGTAGTTACTTTGAAAGCAACCTATATTGGATTGATTAATATTCACCATAAACCAAGATGTGTTGTTGACCACCCATTCATGATGATTTAGTTCTTCACTGTTGAATCTGATTTTATGTGTCCCATGCTGAGCCTACCCACATATCAAACAAAGTATTGTCAGTCTTTATTAGTGGAAAAGGACTCAAGTGAAGAATGATGGTAGTGTACTATCATTTCTCATGAAATGTATGTGTGAGATATTGTTAAAAAGTGATTTGATTGCATGATATCTTGATTTTGAAAGATACAAATTTGATGTTAATCTTGGACTATGACAAAATCAAGTATGTTTGATTTTAATGTTTGGAAAACATTAATTTGTTGTTTCATAGTTGATCATACCAAGTGACTGAACCAAAAATTCAAATCTTGTTGAATCAAATGGTTTTGTAAAAAGATCAGCCAACTGATTATCTGTATGGATTGATCAACTTGATCAGACCTTTTTCTGAGCAATCTCTCAGAAAATGATATCTGATCTCTATATGTTTGGTTTTTGAATGTTGAACAGGATTGTTTGTTATAAACATGGTTGCAGAATTGTCAATGTGTATGGGTGTTTTACGAAAATTAAAGCCATAGTCAAGCATTAGGTTTTGAATCCATAGCACTTGAGAATAGCATGCAGAAGTAGCTATGTATTTTGCTTCAGCTATTGACACAGAGACATTTGTCTGCTTCTTGCATTGCCAAGAGATCAATCTTGATCTAAGAATCTGGCAGCCTCCACTGGTTGATTTCCTGTTGTTACTGCATCCCCCGTAATCACGTCTGTGTATGCACATAATGAGAAATATCCATCTTTAGGATACCACAAACCAAGACTTGGTTTGCCTTCAAGTATCAGAAGATTCTCTTTATAGCATTTATGTGTGATTCCTTAGGATCTGCTTGATATCTTGCACACACGCATACTGCATACATGATATCTGGTTTGCTTACTGTAAGGTACATCAAAGAACCTATCATAGATCTGTAGAGGTTATGGTAAACTGATGTTCCTTCTGGATCTGGTCCAAACTTCAATCCAGTTGCAAATGGTGTCTTGCTTGAATTGCAATCAGTCATGTTATACTTCTTGAGTATCTGATGCACATATTTGCTTTGATTGATGAAAATTACATCTGTTGATTATTGAACTTGTAGGCCTAGGAAGAATGTGAGTTCTCCCATTGAGCTCATCTGGAATTTTGATTGCATAAGAGTTTCAAACTCTTTGCAAAGCTATGTGTTTGTGGAGCCAAATATTATGTCATCCACATAGACTTGCACTACTAACAAGTCTTGTTCTTTCTTTTTTAAGAACAATGTCCGATCAATTTTACCTCTGGTGTAACCATTTTGTAGCAGAAACTTTGATAGAGTTTCATACCACTTCTCGGGTGCTTGGTGAAGACCATACAGAGCTTTGTCTAATTTGTATACTCTGTGAGGGAAATCTGGATCTTCAACCCTGGAGGTTGAGCAACATACACCTCTTCATCTATCTTACCATAAAGGAATGCACATTTTACATCCATTTGGTAGACAGTGAACTTCTGAGATGAGGCATAAGCAAGGAATACTCGGATGGCTTCTAGTCTTGCTACTGGAGCAAAGACATCATCATAATCAATGCCTTCCTCTTGAGTATAACCTTGAGCTATAAGCCTTGCTTTGTTTCTTATGACAATCCCTCTGTCATCTGCTTTGTTTCTGAATAGCCACCTTGTGCCAATTGCATATTGACCTTCAGGCAGATCTACCAACTTCCAAACTTCTTGCTTCTTGAATTGCTGTAGTTCCTCTTGCATAGCTTCTATCCAACTGTTGTCCTTTAATGCTTCAGTGATATTTTTGGGTACAGTTAAGGATAAGAAATAGGAATACAAGCAAATGTTTGCTGTATCAGATTGACTACGAGTCAATCTGGTGTTGAGATCACCGATGATGTTTTCTATTGGATGGTCCTTGTGAACTCTTGTGGTTGTAATTTGATCAACATGAATTGTTGAATCAAGATTGGTGATTGTCTGATCATGTGATGATGGGTGAGCAAGAGTATTGGGAGATGTGTAATTGTCTGATTGAGGGGGTTCAGTGAATGTTTGAGGGGAATCATGAAAGAAATCTAATATTTCATCTTCATGATGTGTGTCTGGTAGAGAATGGTAGTCATCATCATCTTCATGTTGTTTTGGTTTGTTTGTTTCCTGTGATTGATTGGGTACAGGAGATGAAGATGCTGGAGTGTCTGAGGATGTTTCTCTTGAGATGTTTGGTTGATCAGGAGGTGTTGACACAGTTGTGCTTGAAGGAGTGTTAGTGGTTCTCCTTGGAGGATCAGCAGTCAATGGAACATCAATGGTTGTTGGTGGAACCATTGGATATTTAGTGTTGTCTTTTGAACCTGAAACATCAAAGTAAGCTGTGTCAAATGATTTTGTTAGTGCATAAATATCAAACAACGAGTTTGATCCAATGACTTTCTTAGTGAAAGAATGTTCATTGAAAACAACATCAGTTGTTTCTTCCACTATATTTAGCCTTGGATTGAATACTCTGTAAGCTTTTGAGCTTCCAGAATATCCAACAAAGAATCCATCATCTGCTTTTGGACAAATTTGGATAATTGTTCTCTGGTGTTTAATATGGAAACAGAACATCCCAATGCCTTAAGAAATCCTATATATGGTTTTCTTTTAAACACTAATTCATAAGGCATCTCGAAATGTTCTTTGATGATTAATGTTCTGTTTTGTATGTAGCAAGCTGTGTTTATGGCTCCAGCCCAAAAGGATAGGGGCAATAGAGAGTCAACTAGCATGGTTTTAGCTGCTTTTATTAATGTTCTGTTTCTCCGTTCAGCTACTCCATTTTGCTACAGAGTTCTTGCTACGCTGCATTGATGACTTATCCCTTTTTCTGCATAAAAAGAAGAAATAAAGTCATTCTTAAATTCAATGCCATTATCACTTCTTAAAGATTTAACTTTAAGATCAAGTTGATTGTCAATCTTTGTGATAAAGGATGTAATGATTTGTGTTGTTTCTGTCTTGTGTAGAAGAAAGAAAACCCATATGAATCTGGAATAATCATCTACTATGACAAGACAGTATTGCTTCTTTCCTATGCTTAGGATGTTTGTGGGCCAAAAAGATCCATATGAAGCAATTTGAGTGGTGTGTTATTAGAGTTTATCAATTTTGATTTATAGGAAACTCTATGTTGTTTGCCTTTCAGACATGCTGTGCAGTGGTCTGTACAGAAAAATTCCTTTTATGGAAGACCTATGACTAGATCATTTTTAACAAGTTTGTTCATTCTATTAAAATTAGTGTGACCTAATCGTCTATGCCACAATTATGATACATCTTCTGTGGCTTTTGATAATAAACAAGTTTCAGGGGTTGATGCTGAAACATTGTTCATATCAATAATGTATGTGTTGTTTAGAAGAGGAGTTTTCAAAAGGACATAATCTTCTGGAATCTGAAAACCCGTCTTAAGGATGTAGCAGTTGTTGGAGTCAAATAAGGTGGCGTATCCCTTGTCACAGATTTGTGATACACTTAGAAGATTGAACTGAAGATTGGAGTAGTAGTTGACATTTTCAAAGCTAATCAACCCATTTGTTACTATTCCTTTTCAGTTATCTTCCCACCTATTTTATCTCCTCCAAAGGCTACATTGCCTCCATGTTTGCTCTTAAAATCCCGAAGGAGGGAACAGTTGCCTATCATATGACGGGAGCATCCACTGTCAACATACCAGATGTTGTCAGGCCTTCTAAGATATCCCTGAAAAACAAAAGAAATCAGTTTGTTGGAGCAACCCAAGCCAAGATGGTCTTGGGTTTTCCGTCTTTTCCAACAACGCAAATTTCTTCCAAGATAGCATTGTCTGCAGGTTTTTGAACTCTAGACACACTAGATTTCCTTTGGTTTGTTTTAGCTCTATTAGGAGAAGTGCTTTGTGCTCTTCTCTTTTGTGAGCTAGTGTCAGTGTTTTGTCTGTTCTGAGACTTATGTCTCCTTGATATGTGTTGAAAATTGTCATAAAAAGTTTTATCATTATCTAAAACAATTTTCTGATGAGGAGTTTGTTTAGGAACTCCCATTCTGCTCTTATTTTGAACAACTGATTGTTTTTTAGTGTTTTTCTCTATCTGAGCTTGTTTGTTTTGTTTCTTGTTTTTCTTGTTGAAAAAACAATTTGCTGTGGTGTGATTGTTTCTTTCACAAATGGAGCAGTAATTGTGAAAATGACATGATTCTGTACTGTGATTATTCATCTTACAGTACTTGCAGTACTTACCATATCTACACTTTTTAGTTGTGTGTGTGAATTGATCACACCATTCACAGTATGGTAACTCTGATTTTGTTTGTTTGCTGAAAACTTTTGATTTCAAATTAGATTTTAATGGAACTTTAAAAGTTACTGATTGTTGTTTTGGCTGAATTATGGTTTTGCCTTTCCCTTTATTTACCTGTTTGGGAGGGGCAATGGAAGTTACAGCTTTCCTTCCACCGGAACAGATATCAAATCCTTGAATCTGTTTTGATTGTTTGTTTGATGTATCAGCCACACTTGAAACCTTTTGAGTTTCAGTAATTGGCTGATCAGACTCATCATCTAATAAATCATCCTCATCATCATCTGTTGTTTGATTATCAAATTCATTATTTTCTCCATGATAAAACTCAGTTGATTTGATTGATGATTGTGTTGAACTTTTAACAAACTTTATCAAAGGTGATTTTGATTTTAAAAGTGATTTTGATGATGATGATGATGATTGTTTAGAGTCATCAGTCTTTTCTTGAGAATCATAAGATTCATCCTGTTTGTTGGTCATGGAGTCAAGTAGAGGAATATAATTATTATTATAAGGTGGACTTACCTTATTATATCCTAAACTTGAAGGGTCCTTAGAGGCCCTTTATTGTGCAATTGTTACTGACCTAAAATTTCTGAAGTTTCACTTCAGTTTCAGCTTGTAATGTTTTAGACTCAGTTAATGAGATAGAGAGTTGCTCAACCTTAGCTGCCAAAGTCAGTTTTTCAGACATTAATTTGTTTAAATCTATTTGTAATGAAAGTATTTTAGCTGCATATTGTTTCTGTTCAGATTTTAGACTTTCATTTAAAATGTTTGTTTCTATGACTTTCTTTGATAGTTTATCAGCATGCTCTCTATACCTATTTACCTCATCAATGCATGCTTGACTACAAAGGTTTTCTTTTACCTCTTTTGGGATGTCTGTTAGTTTGTCTTTAATATCAGCCATAAGGGCATGATCTGAAAGTGATGGAAATAAAGGCTCCAGTCACATTCTCCATCCTTTTTGATGATCATAGCAGAAGATGTTGGATGTTGAGTTGGACTGAATTGAGTGATTTGTGGTTGAGTTGATGCATTTGGAATACTGATTGATGGAGGCACTTGTCTGTTTATATGAATTCCACTTGAGTGTTATGCCTGATGTGTAGTTCTGTCAACTCTAGGCTGTTGACATTATCTTGAAAAGTGCCCATAAACTGACAGTTGTAGCACCTAACTTTGGTTTTATCAAAACCATTTCTTGTCTTTTTGTCCATGTTTAATCCCCGATTTCTTTGTAGAAACCTTTTAGACCTGTATGATATCATGGCCATGGACCATTGTAAATCCATTTCTTCTACCATATCTGGTGGAAGCTCATCCAAGTCCTGTTGGATGATTTGAGATGGAGTCAGACTTGCTCCTAAGAATGCTTCAAAACTGGTTGAAAAGGCTGCATAAGCTGCCTTTTGCACTTCACTTTGTAGAATGATAGTAAGAGCATCCATAGATTTTTCAAGTCTGTGTATGTTTGATGTTTGAGGTTTTGACTGTTTGTTTGAGGTAGAATTATGAGGGTGATGCTTGCTTTGAGGTGTGACTTCATGTGAAGCATGAACTCCAGTCTTCTTGTGCTGAGAAGAATGATGTATCATGAGAATCCAAGAATTCTTCTTCTTCATCTTCTCTAATGCTTGTGAGGAAAGCACTGTCTGTGTGTTGAGTTTATTTGAACTTATAGGCCTCTACATGTCTAATTTGGTTGTTGTTTCTGGAGTTTTCATCCATCTCAAGTGCTTCAACCTTGCCTACTAGTGAGTCAAGGGATAGGGCCTCTAAGTCCAATGTTGCTTTCATGAGTGACACTGACTGAGTCCAACTCTCAGGCAATGTATGCAACATTTTCTTATTGATTTCAACAGTGTCATATTTGAGTCCATAGACTATCATTTCATTCATAAGTTGGACATATCTATGCAACTGTTAAGGAATTGACTCCCCATGTATGTGATGGAAGGTTTCATATTGGGCTCGGTTTTTCCTTTTTGATTTCCCTAATTTCCTCACTTCCTTCACACATTGTGTGAAGAACCTTCCATAGTTCATGAGCAGTTTTGAAATTTTTGACCCGTGTCAAAATTTCAAAAGGCAAAGTCATAGCTAAAATGCTATATGCCTTCATGTCTATTTTGACCCACTTAAGGTCATCACCAGCTACACTTTTCAGACAAACTGGTTTTTGTATGTTATAATCTGGTCCTAATGTCAGTGGGATGTAAGGACCTTTAGTAATTGATGTCCATAAATCTGGATCTTGATATGTAATCCAATTTTGAACATGATTTTCCATTGCTTGAAGTCTAATTTGTTCTTCAACTTTGGGGGTTTTAGTCCACTGTTAGAATTCATCATTTCATCAGCCATGTTTGTTTGATTTAAACTTAATAAATTTTAAGTTAAATTGGTTTGTTTAAATTTTAGTCCGGTGCTAAAATTTTAATTAATCCTAATTGTCTCTAGGATTTGTTTGTTAATTTGATAAGCTAATTTGTTTTAATTTTTTACCAAATAAAGGAATTAATTAATTAATTAATATCCTATGTTTGTCTCTTTCTTTGTCATAGATGACAATAAAGATTATGGATGATGGAATATTTGTCTTTTAGTGCAAAAGTCAATATTCCTTTTGCAAAAACCCTAAAAACAAATTTTGTCTTATGTTATACAACTTTTTGGATCAAAAAGTTGATTTTGAAAACTTTTCAAACAGACAACTAGTTTTTCAATGGTTTTATCAAAAACAACAAACACAATTCCTGTGAATTATGTATGCAAAACCTAGGGTTTTCCTAGGGTTTTGTTGTGATGTTTTTCAAAATATTCAACCCGATGGTTGAACAATGAACAAAATATGTTTCTAGTGAGATTGTCACTAGTGTATGATGATTATGAACAATCTAATTGATTTAGAATGCTCACAAAATGCTTTGTTTTGAAGAACAATCAATAAAACAGTGTTGAAAACCCTTGATATCCGATTAGGGTTTTCAGTTTTTCCTTTTTTTTAATGATGTTTCGAAGCTAAAAACCTTTTGTTTGAAGATGTTTTAACAACTGATGAACAATACCTGTGTATTGTTTCACAGAAACTTATGTTGTTTGTGATGTTCAAGCTGAAAAATCAACACAACTTCTTCAAAATGCACAAAATGATTCAGATATCATATTTGTTTGAATTTGCTGTATGTTAATGGTAGAAGAAGATGAGTTTGAAGACTAAACAACTTGTTGATGTGTGTTTTTGAAGCTAATGAACCACTGAAATCAATGTTGTTGAATGAGAGGATCAAAATCAATGAATGATTGAGCCAACACTCTGATACCACCTGATGAAATCAGCTTGGACTCATAATGAACATGAATAAAAGGTTGATTTCCCCAAGGATCTTTTCAATATCTCTCAATAATCAACAAACAAGAACCATGGTGCGAAAACCCATGATTCAAGTGTATGAAATCAGTGTGTGTGTGTGTGTGTGTGTTTGTGTGTGTTTGAATGCTCGAAAATAATAATAACTGATTGATTGTATTGATTGTTGAAAAAAGCTTACAAAGGATTAGGGTAGTGTGCTATTTATAGCCTATACACAAAGGCTATATACAATTACTAAACTACCCTTATGTAAATAAAATTACATAGAAAATAATCCTAAGTCTACAAGTCATCCGCTATGGGAGAATAAGTCATCCGCTATGGAAGATATCTCATCCACTGTGGAGAAGACTTGTTATCCGCTGTGCATAGCATTTGTTCATCCGCTGTGGATGAACATCCATTGTGGAATGTTCATCCGCTGTGAATGTTGTCCGCTGTATGTTTTTCATCTGCTGTGGGATGGATGTTCATCCGCTGCACACACTTAGACAGATTTCTTCATCCGCTGCTGATGATATTCATCCGCTGTGGACTCTTTCTTCATCCGCTGCAGACACTTGTCAAAATTTCTTTTATATACAAACCTGAAAATGAAATTTAAACAAATATTAGTGATTGATATGAATTTTAATGATGTTTATGTGTTATTAAATGATTGTTTTGGATGTTAAAACACATTATGTTTGTTTGTTTGATATAGCAAGCATCATACTTTTTATGCATTAATTCTTAATGCAATTGTTGAGTCCAACATGTTATTCTGTCATAGGCTATCTTCAGAATCTTGATGCATTTCAAAAAGAAATACATATCAGCTTTTCCAAGCTTGTTATCTATTTCTCTGAAGTGTCTTGTAAATATGTAATGGGTCTGTGAGATTCCGCATCACAGATTTGATAAACGGAAACAATATAATTGCAATATTTGATCCATCGGTATCGAGATTTCCATAGCTAAGATGCAGCTCTAGGTCTAGGTTATGTTGTCTTAGGGGGTTCAACCATAACCTCAACTTCAGGTTGAGCTGGACTTGGTGGAGAATGCAAGTCAACAAGCTCTCCCTTCTTAATCTTCTGCTTGATCACTCTAATATGCTCATCCATAGTGGATAGAGACATTGAGCCAAGTCTCCTTTTGAAGAATCCATACAACTTCAAGAAGCTCATTATCCTTTGTTTGTCAGCAGACTTCTTTTGGCTCTTTTGGATGATGGCTCTTGACTTTACAGCTTCTTCCCTTAGTTTTCTCCTAGCAGCCCTTTGTTCTTTGATGACTTGTTGTTTCAGCTGCTTGAGATACTCAAATTCAACATTCTCATATGCTGTGGGAAGAAGTGTAGATGCCTGATAGAGGCCTGTGGCATTCAGGTAGTTGATCATGTTCAGTCTATCAGCTTCCTTGTCTACCTGGGGTTATGCAGTTGCCATATCCTCTGTCTTAGGACATTCTTGAACTATACAGAGGGTAGGAGCATGCTTGTAAAGCCTTTTTTGTCTCCTTTCTTCCTTGTGTTTGAGTAGCAATGCTGCATCCTCTGCCTCCTTCCTCCCCTTGGACAACTCTTTGTCAGCAAGTTCATTCAGTTCATCTAAGGGAAGAGAGAGTAGTTCATCCATATTGTAATTTCTTGTCCCTAAGTAGTTTATCCTGGCTGCCTTCAACTCATCATCTTGAGTGTTTGGCCTGGGAGCAGCCCTGATAGCAGCTTTCATGATGCTTGGACCCCCTTGAACTTTCTCCCCTTAGCTTCCTCTTCCTCTCTCTCTCCACCTCCTCAATCTCCTCAAGAGTCGGTTTCCTTTTCCCTTTGTCACTCACAGGCCTTGGTGACTCATGGTGGAGAGAGCTTTGGCCTTCATTGCTTGGTTTAGCAGTCAAGCTCTGGCCAGAGAGAGGCTGTGAAGCACTTTTGCCAGCTGGTGCCTCACTAAGGGTAATGGGTGCTGAAGAAGTTCCTGTCTCAAGGTTCACAGGTTCAACCACTGGGCCTTTATCCAAGGCTTCCCCTTTGAAGCTAATCTTAGGGTCCACCTCAACATCCAGTTGACCAATGGTCTTACCTGCTAGCCTCTGTTTATATAGTCTAGATCATAGCTTTAACTCTTCAAACACCCTTTCTTGAATCCTATCTATTAATCTTGCAGCTTGCCTGTTTTGACTTGGGTTGACAAGTGGAAGATCAATCAGATAAGTGCTCTCATAGAATCGTAGGTTGAAAAAGTTAAAGAATTCCTGTTGACCCTGAGATCTTGAGATTACTAGAGTTGTTTTATCAGTGTAATACCTACAGCTCATGATTGGGTTCTTAGAGTGAAGAGATGGGGTAGATATAGCTCTTAGAATATCCTCCCTAAACAAACTTTGTAAGTCCATATTCATGTAGACTTGAGGAGGTTGCTGAGTATGGACAATTGCAAGTGAGGGTGGTGAATCCTCAAAGTCCATACTCTGTGAAGATCTCCCAGATCTGTGATTGGTTGGACTTTCTCCCCCTTTCTGGTAGTATCACCTTCTTGCATAGGTGAGTTTGGGGTTAAGTCTGTCACATCCATAGGTTCTTGTGGACCTGGTTGAGTTCTTCTTAGTGGTCTCTTAGCTAACTGGCCCTTGAGATTGATGATCTTAAGTTACTGGTCATTGATTCTTCTTTGTAAGACAGTCACCTGAAATTCCAGGTGACTTATCTTTGAGACTAAATAGTTGCATGTTTGAGTTAGGTTTTGCACCTTTAGTTTCAGAATCCCCTCATCTTCATCAGAAGAATCATGGGGGGATGAGAGAATAAGACCAAAGTCTTCTTCCTCATCACCAGCACTTTGTTCTTGGCTACTGGATTTCCCCTGCACCATGACACCTTCAATTGAAGTGTTAGTGGGCTGGGTTGCCATGGTTGAGGTCTTAATTATGTAGTCACATGCTGAAGTGCGAGCCTCTTCCATATGGATCTCCTGAATAGATTCAGGGAGATCCACCTCAGTAATGGGTGGATGATGTGGGCTAGACATGGGAGAAACAAGAGTACTCATCTCTCCTTGAGCAGGGAAGGAGAGAGAGACTCATGATACTCACTGAATCCTATGTCTTCATCATCATAGAATTCAAGGTCGGGTTTGGGTTGATAGAGGTCTAGAGGCTAAGGATGGTAGCTTTCCTTTGAAGGTTGTTCACTAGAGTTTTGAGACTTTAAGTGAAGGCTTAAGTCTTGGGGGGTTGTTAGCTTATCATGCTGAGCATGAGGAACCTCAGCACTGATCATTGGTTAGATGGGAGTGGTTTGCACCTCAGGAGAAGTGGGAGATCCATTGTCCACTTGCTCCTGTATGGGTAGTGATATATGGGCCTGCACGAACTAAGTAGCATGTGCAAGGGTTTGTTTGGATTTTCTTTGCTAGGTGGTGGTTATTTGTGGCTGTATAGGTGGTTGGGAAGTAGAAGGTATGGGTTCAACACTAGTTGGTACAGCTAGGTTGTCACCTTGAGCAATGAGCTCTAACATTTTTGGGACAAGGGCTGCTTCTACCCCTGAGAAGCCAACAGTTGGCTTCCTCATAGTCTCGAAGATGTCGGGCTTCATCTTTCCCAATTTTGGAACATTACCTGTTCCCCTCAACTGTGAGCCGAGTTCATAGTTGAGAATGTGCTGGACATATCTAGGGAACATGTAGTATTCTAAGGAGTCCAAGTTTGCAATAAATTAGTGCATACAAATTTTGAATACCTGAACTTGACCTTGAACCATCCCATGGACTATAAAGGAAATATCTTCAGGAATTTGGTCCCATCCTCCATGATTGTTGGATAAACTATGGATAACCACATGAAGGAAGTACTTCCACTGAGTGGAGACCTTCCCTTTTCCGAAGGTTCTGACTGAGAAGTCACCTTTATAGCCCATCTTTCCAAAGAACTGGTTAATAATAGACTTTGGGAAAGACAAGTCACCTTCTACATCATCCAGCTGAAAGTGAGTGTTTATGGAGGCTGGAGTGATGAAGATTGTCCTCCCCTGCACTATGGCAGATAGTGCCTTCTCCCCATCCATGGTGAGCTCTTGACAGGCCCTCCAAAATTCCAACAACTGATCCTCATAAAGTGGAGGATCAATGGTGAGGGAGGTGAAGTAGTTTGATAGAGTAAGAAAGTGACAAACCTCTATGAAACCATGATCTTTCTCAGAGTGTAATAGAGCAACTTGATTATGTTGTCTGTGAAGATGCATGGAGAAATCGGGTTGGTTTCTACAAGCAGAGTTGACCATTCTGAGGTAGCTTTGTTGTGAAGGAAGATAAGAATAAGGGTGGTTTGTGGGTGAATTTAGGTTAGAGAAATTTGTAGATGAAGAAGATAGTGAAAAGAAGGGGAACCATTGAGAGAATATATGAGACAAAGTTAATGCAAAAGGATAAACTTTGAAATCCGAATGTCGGTCCCACCTCTGAAAAGGTGCCCAAAAAGGTAGTTTTCTTGGAAGTTGAAAATCTTCGGATAGTATTTTGTCTTAGAAAGTTTTAAGAAAAAGCTTCCGAAGCCAATTTTGGCTTTGGAAGATATTCCTAAGGTTTGTGATAATTCTGCTTCAGAAAAAAATACTTAGAGAATTTTCACATATGAGAGATGTTTGGTTTCGGAAGAGATTAAGACTTAAGAGTTTTACTCTAAAGAGACTAAATCTTCCGAGACTTAATTTCTTTCGGAAGAAAATTGAAATTCAAATACATGTAAGTACTTAGAAACATATTTAAGCTTTGGAAGACATATCAGAATTTCTTCCGAAAGTAAATGTCTTATAAGTAGTTATTTGATTTGAAGACATAATGTTCTTCCGAAGACAACTTGATATCTAAGGAAAGAAAATATGTTTGAAATTTTTCAAAAATCTAAGGAATATCATTTGACAAATTTTCTTCCAAATGAAACTGGGCTTATGAAGGTGATAAAATAGAGAACTTAGGACACACAGGTTTTATAAATAAGATTTATTTAAGTTTAAGAGAAAATCTACTCAAAGTTAATCATCCCAATAGCTGATACAAGATATTTGAATCTCTGTTCATCAAAAGTTTTAGTGAACAGATCAGCATATTATTCATTTGTGTTAACTTTGACTAGTTTGATTAAACCTTTTTCAAAATTATATCTAATCAAATGATACCTGATGTTAATGTGTTTTGTCCTTGAGTGTTGCATAGGATTCTCTGTAATAGAGATAGCACTGTTGTTGTCTATATGGATGGGAGTCTCTTTGAAGTTGAATCCATAGTCCAGCATCTGATTTTGAATCCAAAGCACTTAGGCACAGCAACTTCAGCAGCAATGTATTTAGCTTCAACAGTTGATGCAGACACATAGGATTGTTTCTTGCATTGCCAGGAGACTATCCTTCCACCAAGGAATTGACACCCCCCAGATGTAGACTTTGCAGTCATGTTACAGCCACCATAGTCACTATCTGTATAGGCGTACAGACTAAAGTCATATTTCTTTGGATACCAAAGCCGAAGCTTGGGAGCACCTTTGAGATATCTAAGAATCCTCTTGACAGCAACTAGGTGTGACATCTTAGGGTTGGCTTGATATCTTGCACAGATGCATGTGGCAAGGGAGCGGTTGTTAGGTCTAGAATTGATTGTATAGGTTTAGAAGATTATTCATCTCTTGTAATAAACCCTTGTAAATCTTTATCTTTTTGTACGAAAGATATATATATATATATATATATATATATATATATATGTTAACCCAAATTATTATTTGTGTTGATAATATATGTAATTGCAGGAAAACATCATACTTGTTCAATTTTGAAATTTGACCAAGTACAGGAACATCTACGGAAGAACAAGTCAAGGAATGGGCATCCGTAGATCTCCTGCGGAAACATTGTAACATCTACGGAAGACCAAGTCTACTCATGAGATCAAGTTACTGCTGTTCCTATTAAAGAAGAAAGCTTTCTCCTGTGGATGAAGTTCAAAATAAAGATCAAAGAACCAACTCCTACGGAAGGATAACACATATGGAAGGCCATCTCCTAAGGAGGAACAAAATACTTGCATGAACTCCATTCATCAAGGAAGCCTCATGAAGTCAACAAGTCAAATTCTCTAGAGTGATGTCATCAAGTCAATGTCTGTGGAAGACTGCATGTCTGTCAGAAACGAATAATTCATATCACCTCAAGAATTTTATTCGTGTAACTTTCTTACCATAATAGGAAAGTTACTTATAACCATGTAAAAAGTGAATCCCTTTGCCTATAAATAGAAGGCATGGGTGCACTCTTTTAGGCACCTCAAAGCAACCCAAGAGCAACAATACAACAACAATACACCAACAATACACTAGCAATTAGAACATCAAGAACACCAAGAACATCACCTAGCAATTATCATGTAAGGAAAATTCAAAATCGATTGTAACCAATTCAGTATTAATGGAAATCATTTGAAGCAAATTTGTCTATCATATTACTTTAGCTTGTTTTCCATTTCTCTCATCTATTCTTCGTTGATTTACGTTACAACTGTAATTTCTACAACAATTAATTAAACAAGGAGTAGTGATAATTCCGCGATCATTATTTGTTCAATCAAACTGATAATTCTTGTTTCTATCCTTGGATTCAGAGGTGGTATCAAAGCTTCATGCTCATTGATCTAGATCAATTGATCTATCAGTTTTGATTAGTCTAATTAGTTGTTAATTTCATTAGATCTATCAGTTTTTGATTAGATATGATATATTAGCTTAAAATTGATTTTGAGTGTTTGTCACAGCTTGAGAGTTCATAACTCAGATTTAAGCGTGTTGTGGAACAATTTAATCAAAACACAAGTTGGGTTTAGCTAATCAATAGCTAACGAAGGTATTTTACTCAACGAGTTGGTGTAATTAGTTAAAATCATCAAACCCTGTTATATCGATCATCAAGTACTGTTCCATTGCCCGATTAACTACGATCTACATCAAATTCATTTTGATTCATGGATTTGTGTTGTTGTTTGATATTTGAAGGTTGTTCAAACAAATTTGAACATATCCCATCATCTACCATCTTAAATTCAAATCATTTGAGAATTTACTGAGAGGTTTGACTAATTTTTACTACAACTGCTTAATTGTCTGATAATTAAGAGTTTGTCATTAATTAGCTTATTCTCAACAAAAGCCATTAATTCAAAGGAATTACTATCTTAGATGATTTGATATCAGTATTATCAGTGATTTTTTTTTGCTGTGTGAGTGTGTTTGCATTACGTTTACTTTACACATTCATAGGGTATTAGATCAGTTGATAGTTTGATAATTACAAAGTTAACTAAAATGAGTAATTCAATTGTTGGCTTAGCTTATCAACCCCCAAAATTGGAAAACAAAGCTAATTTTAAAACATGGAAAATTAGATTTAGGAACCATGTTAACTACACTGATTCTGATTTATGGGTGACTATGACTGAAGGTCCCTACATTCCACCTTCACTTGGACCTGATTATAATGACAACAATCAACCCATAAGTTTGAAAGATCTATCTCCTAAAGATGCTAAGAGGGTCAAAATTGATATTAAGGCCTATAGTATGCTTACAATGGCTTTACCTGAAGACCTCTTGATCAGGTGTGAAGCTTACAAAATAGCCCACTCTTTGTGGAAGATTCTTTACACTTTGTGTGAAGGAAATGATGATATAAGAAGCATTAGGAAGGATACCCTTTGTTCACAATATGAGACTTTTCATCATATTGAGGGTGAATCTGTTCCTTAACAACTCCACAGATACATCCAACTTGTTACTGAAATGAACATCTTTCAGTTAAAGTATAGTAATGAGGAGTTGAACAAAAAGATGCTTCATACTTTGCTAGAAAGTTGGACTCAAATTGTGTCTACGTTCAAGAATACCCTTGATCTAAAAGCAAATCGACTAGATACTTTGGTAGCAATGGTGGAAGCTCTAGAGTTGGATGAGACAACAAGAAACAAAAGTGTAAAAGCCCCAATTGAACCATATCAATTTTAAGAAACAAAGGGTGCTAGAAGTGCATTTATTTCCAATGATGATGATGGTAGCTCTTGTGTTGAGAGTGATGATGAAGATGAAGCAGCTTTCTATGCAGCAAAGACCTTTAAATCAAACTCTGAAAGCAGTTCAAACAAGAAAGTGAAAGGGAATCATGATGATACAAAAACCACAAATGCTACAGCCACAAAGGGATCCACAACCAACAAAAGCACCACTCAATCTAAACCATTTACTATGTTACTAGAATCAGAAGAGCAAAAGGCAGCTTTTGCATCATTCTCTTCAAGCTTTCAAGCTTATCTGGGTAGTACTTTGACCCCTGCTCACATTTTTCAACAATACCTTGAAGAACTTCATCCTGATGAAGTGGAGGAAATGGATTTGCAATGGCAGATAGCCATGATTTCATACAGAGCGAAGATGTATTTGAGAAGGAATAAGGGATTGGCTGTTGTAGGGAGAACTACAAAGATTGGTGTTGATAAATCCAAAGTGAGATGCTACAAGTGCAATTTGTATGGTAACTTTTCAAGAGAATGCAATCAACAATCAACAAAAGACTTTAGACAAGCAAACCAAAGAAACTTCAAGCAACCTAAACATACAAACTCATCCCTAGCAGCAACTAGTTCTTCAGTAGGTACAAGTAACACTAAAGAAAGTGGGTTAATTATCTTGCAGGATGGTACTTATGATTAGAGCATGTATGAGAAAGAAGTTATGGAGGAGAATCAAGCATTGATGGCTAACATGGAGAACACAATCCCACCTATGGCCAGAGAGGTAAGGGATAGATTATGTTCATCAAGATGTGTTGAAGAGGTTAAAAGATACATAGTCCATGTTCAACAATTAGCTGATAAAATCAAAGAAACTATGATTTTGAATGAATCTCATATGAGAGAACACAAATTATATCAGGTCAAAATCACTTCTTTGCAAAAGGATTTGGATAAACTCTTATCTGAAAAATATAATTTGAAAGCACAAGTTGAGCATCTAACCACCTCTTTAACAAAATCAATGTCTGATCATGCATCTACTGAAGTAAAACTTTAAAAGTTTCAATTATCATCTTAGAAATATGAGAAACATTTGAATACTCATATTGAAATAAAGAACAGGTATGGGTTAGGATTTCATGTTGTTGCACCTTCATTGAATGATAACTACACCACATTACTTGAGTCAATGACCAATAGTTCATCAAAACATTTTGTATCAAGTACCAAAACTGAACCAAAAGGGTAATCAAGTATCACCATCAAAGAAAAAGGATGCAGAAACTTTCTCTAATCAAGTATCATCATCAAGTTCAAAGAAATATATACTCAAAGAAGAGGTGAAAGGGAAAGTTCTTGTGAACCAAGAACAAAGTGATTCAAGTTCATCTTTAATAAAATCATCCTCACCCCAAACAAAACATAATGAATCAAAAGAGTCTAAAAACAACCCTGAGACATCTAGGCTCATCCATGAGGGAGTAACAATCTTAGATACCTATGGCAAGCCCAAGACCATTAAGGCTTGGGCTCCATGCTCTAATTGATTTCATTATTTGTGCAGGAACATCCATGGAGGGCTGACAACAAGTGGTATGTTGACAGTGGTTGTTCTAGGCATATGACAGGAAACTGTTCTCTCCTCCATGATTTCAAACACAAAAATGCTTCATATGTGGCATTTTGTGGGGATAAGAAGGGAGGTAAAATTGTTGGTGAAGGAATGGTAACAAATGGTGTACTTAAATTTGAGAAAGTAAATTTTTGTGAAAATTTACAATACAACTTGCTGAGTGTATCTCAAATTTGTGATCAAAATTATACCACTCTATTCGATAACATTTACTGTTACATTCTTAAGCTAGGTTTTCAAATCCTAGCAGATTGGATCCTTCTTAAAGCACCAAGAAAAGGAAACATATATGTTTTGGACATGAATAACACATCAATGATAAGCAATGAAACCTGACTGATTTCTAAGTCATCAGAAGATGAAGCTCAACTATGGCATCAAAGGATGGTTCATTCAAACATGAAGAACATGAATAAGTTGGTCAAAAATGACTTAGTCATTGGCCTTCCCAAGAAAGAATTTTACTGTTCCAATCATTGTTCATCATGTTATAAAGGAAAACAACATAGGGTGTCACATTAGTCCAAAACAATCAACACAAACACAGCACCACTCAAAATGCTACACATGGATCTTTTTGGTCCAACCAATGTGATGAGCATTGGAAAAAGGCAATATTGTTTGGTGATTATTGATGAATTCACTAGATTCACTTGGGTCTTTTTCTTAAAACATAAACGTGAAACATCAGAAACATTAATGGAGTTTATCACTAAGATTGAAAATCAAATTGATTTAAAAGTCAAAATCTTAAGAAGTGATAGTGGATCTAAATTTGTTAACCATGTTTTAGACTTCTTTTGCAAGAACAAAGGCATAGCCAGACAATTCAGTGCTCCAAGAACTCCATAAGAAAATGGAGTTGATGCAAGAAGAAACAGAACTCTCATTGAAGTAGCAAGAACAATGCTAGTTGACTCACGTTTGCTAATCACATTTTGGGCTGAAGCAGTGAACACATCATGCAATGTTCAAAACAGGACCTTAATTGTCAAGGAACATAATAAAACACCTTATGAACTTTTGTTTCAAAGAAAAAAATTTATAGGATATCTTAGAGCATTTGGGTGTCATGTGTTGATTTTAAACACCAAAGATCAATTAGGAAAGTTTGCTGAAAAAGCCTAAGATGGTTTCTTTGTTGGTTACCCATCAACATCTAAATCATATAGAGTCTACATTCCACATCAAAAAATTATAGAGGAAACTTCTAATGTATCATTTGATGAATCCTTATTTCCAAAATTTGTAAAAGGATCATCTTGGCTGTTTGATATAGAAGCATTAACAAATTCATTTTACACTAGTTATTTGAATGTTGCAGGTCCTTCGGATACATGCTATCCTTATGTACCTCTAAGTATGAGTGAAGTGCCATTGACTGCTAATCCTCCAAGATTATCACATTCAAACACTTCAAGTGTTGCTGATCCTGGCCCTTCATCTCAAACAAGCAATGGAAATTCTGATGGAAATGAAAATTCAATTTCCGTAGAAGTAACAAATACATCAGCAAAAGTTAACCATGCATCCGCAGAAGTTACTAATGCATCCAGAGTAGTGAACAATGCATCAGCAGCAGTTCCTTCTACATCCATAGATGTCCCATCTACTTCTGGAGATGATTCATTGCCTTCAACTGAAGTTCCCATAGTTGTTCTTGTAATCCATCAGGAGATATTCCAATATTTACATCTACAGATCAACAAACTACAATATCCATAGTTGTTCTTGTAACTCCAATAGAAGTTATTCCTACATCTGTGGAAACACAAACTCATGAAGATGGTTTTCATTCAGCATCAGAAGAACAAAATGATGAGGATTTTGACCACTTTATTGATTATCCATCTCAGTTGGATCCATCTCCATCGTCATTAACCAATATCACTAACTTGGAATCATCCATTTCAGTTGAATCAATTCCAACATCAAGAATTCATAAGTATCATCCAATAGAAAACATTATTGGTGATCTTAATGAAAGAACCACAAGAAGCCAAGGGGGAGCTGCCAATATTTGTCTTTTCTCTTCTTTTCTTTCACAAAGGGTTCCTCCCAACATCACTGCTGCATTAAAAGACAACAGCTAGATTGAAGCAATGCAAAAAGAACTTCAGCAATTCAGAAAGCAAAAAGTTTGGAATCTAGTTGATCTTCCTGAAGGTCAATATCCAATTGGTACAAGGTGGCTTTTTAACAACAAACTAGATGTAGAGGTATCATTATCAGAAACAAAGCAAGGCTGATAGCATAAGGGTATACTCAAGAAGAAGGGATAGACTATGATGATGTCTTTGCTCCAGTTGCAAGGATTGAAGCTATTAAGTCTTCCTAGGCTATGCTTCACATAAGAAGTTCACAGTTTACCAAATGAATGTAAAATGTGCCTTCTTTTAAGGTAAAATTGATGAAGAAGTCTATATTGCCCAACAACCATGATTTGAAGATCATGATTACCCACACAGGGTATACAACCTTGATAAAGCTTTGTATGGTCTTCATCAGGCACCAAGAAAGTGGTATGAAACATTGTCATCTTTCTTGCTCAAGCATGGTTACAAAAGGGGAACCATTGATCAGACTCTCTTCCTCAAACATGATCATCAAGACTTCTTGGATGTCCAAATCTATGTGGATGATATCATTTTTGGGTCAACAAACAAGAGATTGTGTGAAGACTTTGAATCTTTGATGAAATCTGAGTTCCAAACGAGTTCCATGGAAGAATTAACATTCTTCCTTGGTTTACAAGTTCATTAGAAATCAAATGCAATTTTCATCAATTAGAAGAAGTTTGTGCACCAAATCTTGAAGAAGTACAACCTTGTTGACTCTTCTTTATGCAAAACACCAGCATCAACAATAGATAAGATTGTACCTGATCCTAAAGGGAAACCAGTTGATCATAGATTGTATAGATCTATGATAGGATACTTAACTGCCAGCAGACCTGACATAATGTTTGTTGTGTGTGTTTGTGCTAGGTACCAATCAGACCCTAAGGAGTCACATATGATTGTAGTTAAGAAGATCTTTAGATACCTCAAAGGGAAGCCAGCCCTTGGACTTTGGTATCCCAAAGAAGGATATTTCAATTTCTATTCATATTCTGATAGTGACTTTGGAGGTTGCAACAACAACAGAAAATCAACAATTGGTGGCTGTCAACTCATTAGACCAAGACTAGTTTCTCGGTAGTGCAAAAAGCAAACAAATGTGTCAGTATCCACAGCTAAGGCTGAGTACATTGCTGCTTCAGCTAGTTGCTCTCAAGTTTTGTTGTTGCAAAACCAACAACTTGATTATGGTTACAATTTTCTTCAAACACCTATACACATAGATAACTCAGCTACTATGTTCATAATTGCTAATCCAGTGCAACATAGTAAAACAAAACATAAAAAAATTAGATATCATTTTCTGAGAGACTGCTCAGAAAAAGGTTTAATCAAGTTGATCAAAGTGGATACAACAAATCAACTTGCTCATTTATTCACTAAAGCCTTTGACTCAGTGAGAATTAATTTCTTAATTAAGTCTTTAGGCATGATCAACTTAGATTAGTCATCAACACAAAGAAAAGCATGATCTGTCCTTTATAATTCTTAATATGAAAAAGCCAAAAACATCCATAAAACATATAAAACTTCAAAAAAATGATAGCACACTATACCATTGTTTACTTGCCTGTTTTAAAACAAACAATAAAAACTGATCAGATGTGATTTGATATGTGAGTAGGTTCAGCTTGAGTGGAAAATAAACAAGTCCATGCTTAACATAATGATAGGTGACTAATTGTGGGAGATTCCATTTTATGGAGCAAGCAAGTAAGTCTTATCCTGCTGTGATCAACTTAGTCACCAAAGCACACTATGTTCCGACACTTTACAACCTCTATCTTTGCATATCATGGACCTCTGTTTTGCATGAGCGAAGACCTGGGGTCATAGGCACCTTTGTTTTACGTGAGTAAAGACCTGATGCTGATCATCAAGAAGTTCCAAAAGGAAAAGCACTAAAAGAATCCAATGTGATCAAATGTATATTATCTTAAAGAGCATAAAAATCATATCAAAAGAGTTAATAAGATTTCAAAGAAATCTTAAGATAGAGATTATGATTCAAGGAACATAGTTTTTAAGTGTGAAAAAGTGGTGAATTAACTCATAAACGGAGGACAAACTCTAATGTGAATTGAATGTGGAGTCCATATTTGTCTATCTTTAATCAATACCAAAACATGATAAATAGCATGACAAGTGGAATGTATACTCTTGCTTGAATTTATGTGGATCATAATACTTGCAATCAACACTAGATCTATGTCTAGTATCTTCATACAAAATGCTTCAGGAAGTTGCTTAGTGTCTTAGTATGATCCCATGTTATGGTTAAATTGCTTGTAAATATGTTATGTGTAATTTCCGCTTAAAAAAAATACAAAAAGATTTTGATTATGTTCTTTTCTTTGCTAATATTATGGATAGATAATTGCTTTTAATGCTATTCTCTTTATAAATTTATGCTAAATGCATAAGTTCATGATTTATCACAAATTTAGGGGGAGTAGTCATCAGCATGAAAAATGAGTTTATCACTTTTAAATGAAGAAAATTGGAGCTTGAGCACTAACTTGGTTGTAGGATATCTGAAGTTTTTAACCAAATTAATCTCTTGCACATTTTCCATGAAGCAAAGTCAACAAGGTCCAACAAGAATCAACAATTGATCTAACAACATGTTAGGATCATACAGCAAAAACATAACAAGTTTGCCTTTCGTAGATGTTCTGCGGAAGAAATAACTTGCGGTTTTATGGTTCTGTGGAAGAATTAACTTGTGGTTATGTGGTTCTGTGGAAGAATTAACTCCAAACAACCACGGAAGGGTAATGAGGGTTAAGGATTTAAATATTCTTGACCGTTGTCATTCTTATTCACTTTTTCAGACCTAGTGAATCGCTCTCATCCCATAAACCCCTCTTTCCGCCAACATTCAAATTACCCACTCCACACAACCATCCACACTTAAATTTTAACATCATATCATCGAACATGCAACATTTTAAAGATGGCTAATAGATTTTCAAAATAACATAATGTTTGTGCTTTTCTTAATGTTGAAGACCCAGTGATCGAAGGGTGCAGAGATATAATAAATTATTTGAGAAGATCAAGTATACATATAAAGATCAGAAGGATGGTGTTGAATACTTCAACAAATAGATTTTAGAAAGAGTTCAAGAGTTAAAGACATTGACCAACTGATTACAAGTTTATAAACCTAAGGGGGAGTATTGTTAGGTCCAGAATTGATTGTATAGGTTTTTAAGATTATTCATCTCTTGTAATAAACTCTTGTAAATCTTTATCTTTTGGTATATACGTTAACACAAATTATTATTTATGTTAATGATTTGTGTAATTGTAGGAAAACATAATACTTGGTCAATTTTGAAATTTGACCAAGTATAGGAACATCTACGGAAGAACAAGTCAAGGAATGTGCATCCGTTGATTTCTTGCGGAAGCATTGTAACATCTACGGAAGACCAAGTCCGCTAGTGATATCAAGTTACTACTGTTCCTATGGAAGAATAAAGCTTTCTCCTACGGATGATGTTCAAAATGAAGATCAAAGAACCAACTCCTACGAAAGGCTAACTCCTATGGAAGTCCATCTCCTATGGAAGAACAAAATACTTGCATGAACTCCATTCATCAAGGAAGCCTCATGAAGTCAACAAGTCAAATTCTCTGGAGTGATGTCATCAAGTCAACAGCTGCAGAAGACTGCACGTATGTCAGAAACGAAAAATTCATGTCACGTCAAGAATGTTATTTATGTAACTTTCTTACCACAATAGGAAAGTTACTTTTACCCATGTAAAAAGTGAATCCCTCTGCCTAGAAATAGAAGGCATGGGTGCACTCTTTTAGGCACCTCGGAGCAACCCAAGAGCAACAATACACCAATAATACACTAGCAATTAGAACATCAAGAACACCAAGAACATCACATAGCAATTATCATATAAGCAAAAATTATAATTGATTGTAACCAATTCAGTATTAATGGAAATCATTTGAAGCAAATTTGTCTATTGTATTACTTTAGCTTGTTTTCCATTTCTCTCATCTGTTCTTTGTTGATTTAAGTTACAATTACAATTTCTTAAACAATTAATTAAACAATGAGTTGTGATAATTCCGCAATCATTATTCGTTCAATCAAACTGATAATTCCTGTTTCGATCCTTGGATTCACAGTGGTTTCTAGCTATCGGTGTCTTTGCAACCTTACAATCAGTCATGTTGAATCTTGTAAAAGTGTATTGTACATACTTTGACTGACTTATGAAGATGCGATTGTGAACTTGCTCCACTTGAATTCCTAGAAAGAAATTGGGTTCCCCCATGGCACTCATTTCAAATCTATTCTTCATCAGCCTCTTAAAGTCTTTGCAAAGATTTGGATTAGTTGACCCGAAGATAATGTCATCTACATATACTTAAACCAGCATTAAGTCATTCCCTGTCCCTTTGATGAAGAGAGTTCTATCTATAGTATCCCTCCTGTAGCCATGTTGATAGAGATACTGAAATAATGTCTTATACCACTTTCTTGGAGCTTGGTGCATCCCATAAAGAGCTTTATTAAGCTTACAGACATAATTAGGATGATCTGGGTCTACAAAGCGAGGTGGTTGTTTGACATACACCTCTTCATCAATCACCCATATAAGAAAGCACACTTGACATCAAGTTGGTAGACCTTGAAATCCTTGGATACAGCAAAAGCCATGAATATTCTTACAGCTTCAAGTCTTGTCACAGGAGCACAAACATATGTGTAATCAATTCCCTCTTCTTATGTGTATCCTTGAACAACTAGTATGGCCTTGTTCTTGACGACAAGACCTCTATCATCTTTCTTATTTCCAAAAACCCACTTGGTTCCTATGGTAGCCTTTCTTTAAGTAAGAGGACATAGGTTCCAAACCTTTTGTCTTTTGAATTGAAGCAACACCTCTTACATTGCTTCAACCCAACTTCCATCTTTTAAAGCCTCGTCAACTTTTATTGGCTCTATCTGAGACAAGAAACAAGAGTGTAGAAAAACATTTTTGTCATGGGTTTGTTCTCTTGTTCTCACCCCAGTATCAACATTTCTAATGATGTTTGTGGTGAGGTGTGACTTGTCGATCCTGAGTTGAGGGATCACAACAAGTTGGTTGTAAAGATCTAAATTTGAGATATTTATATCTTGCTATAAAGTATCACCTACTATATCGGCACACTTATCAAGAGAGGCTTGATCCAATGAGTGTGTGACATCATTTATGTTGTCTTTTATGGTGTGGTTATCAACATCAAGAAATTTTTGATCACTATCACCACCTCCATTTTCTCCTACATTTGAAGCCACTTCACCTGAGTTTCGAGCTTCTGAGCTGGAATTAGTAGGCTCCTCAGATGTATCAACTGAATTTGTCATGTTTGTGCTGATAGGATCTTCACTTGCTGGATTACTTACCACTGAAGCTGATGTAGTATGCTTGCTTGGTTTTATCAGCTCAAATCTTGGGTCAGGATCTCCTATTGACAAGTTACCTATAGATCCTAAAAGATTCTCACAAGATTTGTTAAAATAGTTGGTAACTAAATCAAGATCAAACAACCAATCAGGACCAGAACCTTTCACACTAGGAGTGTGCTTATTGAAGGTCATATTGGCTGACTCCTCAACTACTCTAGTTCTAAGATTGTATACCCTATAATCTTTAGCTTGGGAAGAGTATCCAATAAAGTGTCCATCATTTGATTTCTCAACAAATTTGGCTACTTGATCTTTGGTATTCAAGGTGGTACAAGGACATCCGAATGACCTGAGAAACCAATAAATGGTCTCCTTTTGTGCCACAGCTCATAGGGAGTCTTACAATCACTCTTAACCACTAAAACTCTATTTTGTACATAGCAGACTGTGTTGACTACCTCTGCCCAGAAGGTGATAGGCAGTTTAGAGTCAGACAAAGTGGTTCTTGCAGCCTTAATAAGTGTTCTATTTCTCCTCTCAGCAACACCATTTTGCTGAGGAGTCCTGGGAGCACTATATTGTCTTGTAATACCTTTTTCATCACAAAATGTGTCAAGGATTTGGTTCTTAAATTTTGTTCCTTGATCACAACTTACGGTTTTGACCTTATGATCACATTGATTCTTAATTTTTAGAATGAAATTCTTCAAGATCTCTGGGGTCTCATCCTTAGTTTTAAGAAAAAAGGTCCAAGTGAATCTTGTGAAGTCATCTGTGATCACTAAACATTATGAGGTCCTTCCTAAACTCATTACATTGGTGGGGCCAAAGAGATCCATATGTAATAAGTGTAGGGGAGTAGTAATAGAGTTTCTTTCCTCTGGCTTGTGAGACACTTTGTGTTGCTTCCCTTTCAGGCATGCTACACAGTGGTCATCACTTGTAAACTCTTTCTTTGGCATTCCAGTTACCAAATCATTTGTAATTAATTTATTCATATTTTTAAAGTTTACATGGCACATTCTTTTATACCAGAGGAATGACTCATCACTATTTGCTTTAGATAGAAAACAAGAAACTTCTCCTGAGGGAGATGTTTCCTGCAGGTCCATCTTGTACATGTTCCCTTTCTTGGGGGCTCTGAGCAGGATATGCTCCTGAGGAATGACCACCCCGGGCTTGAGAACAATGCACTCATGCTCAGTGAAGACCATGTTGTGTCTCTAATCACAAAATTAGGATACAGTCAGTAAATTGTACCGAAGCTCTTTGACAAAGTTTACCTTTTCAATGCTAAGCTTACCATTTGTGACCCTGCCCCTTCTAGTAATGTAACCTACAACATCTCCTCTAAAAGCAACTGGCCCTTCATCAATTTTCTCAAAATTTTGAAGCAAAGAGTCATTGCCTGTCATGTGCCTGGAACAACCACTATCAATGATACATACATTCCTATTAGTCTTTAGTTGTTCCTGCATAAAAGGAAATGTTTAGTTACATTTAGAAACCCAAGCCTGATTGGTCTTGGGCTTATCAAAGTGATTTGAAGGCATTGTAATAGTAAGTGATCCTATGTTCAAGCTTTAAGGATCATTAGCTGTTCTTGATGAAGAACTCTCAGTCACTTGGTCTTCCTTTATCTTCCACACCATCTTTGGAAGATTAGTCTTGACCTTAAATACTTCGTAAGTTCTGACTACTTTGAAAGTTTTGGAGACTGGACCTTTGAAAGATCTTGCTTTCACTGCAGCAGGCTTAAGTACTTCGGAAGCATTCTTTCTTCTGAGACCAACTTTTCTTCCGAATGTAAGTTTAACTTGTCTTCTTCTTCACCTTGGAGCTTCCGAAAGGAAAAGATTTTCCTTTCAAATCTGGCTTTTTTTTCTTCTTCTCAAAAGTTTTCATTTTGATCATGTGGACATTACTTTTAGCAATGTAGATACAATCCTTAGCAAGATGGAAAGTACTACCACATATGATGCAATGTTGTTGCTTCCTTCTTAGAGTCTTCTTTTAAGAGAAAGACTGAACTTGATCACTTTCCATCTCCATCTTTATCTTCTCAGATGATGCAACAAGCTTCTTAGGGTGAGGCCTGCTCTTGGAGCTAGATGGTTCAGGTTGTGTAGCAATGGTACACAGCTAATCAGCCTACTTCTCTTTGCTAGAATGAGTTGGACATGATCTAGAACTTCTGGTATTGAAGTTCATAGTTGTGTCTTTAGCCTTCACTACTTCAAATCCTATAGAGATGAACACTTGTTTTTGCTTAGAGTTGAAAGTGGCCTTGATCTCTTTTGCTTTCTTTGATTTCCTCTTGGCTTTTCTGATCAAGTTCTTCCTCTTAGACTTGGTCATCCCAGATTCTTTTCTCTCATTAGGAGAATAGTCACCCTTCTTAGGATGATCTTCCAAGAGTCATCCTTCACTATCTCTCCTCTTCATCCTCTTCATTAATAGGGTCTATGAGGGGAATTTCATCTTCACAAGTTCCAAACCTTGAGATCTTACAGATAATAGAGTGTGTGGAGGAGCTATCTCAGTAGATTCAAGTCCCTGCTTATTCTAATAACAAACTTTTGCATGCAAGGATGAGGATATCATGTTCTTGAAGGTCTTTTCTTCAACAACACATTTTTTACCCTGGCTTTACTGATCACAAGCTCAGCCTGGCATTCAGTTAACTTAGTGATGAGATCTTTTATCTGAGTCCTGTAGATGATATGTTCAAGCTTAAGAGTAGAAATGGTTTTCTCTAAATCTTCTATTTTAAGTTTGTAATCATTTTCAGCTCTTTTGAAATCAGCTTTTAAAATGTTTAATGACTCAAGATCAGATCTCATTTCTAAGTTATAGGACCTATATCTGTTAACTTTAGCAATACATTCAGGTGAACAAAGATGTTCCAATACCTTGGCGTCTTTATAATCTGGCACCAGTTCTTGGTTTGGAGATGCATCCTCAACCTAAAAGCTCTAGTCAAAGCCTCCTTCTGCAACAGCAACAACAGCTTATTGCTTGGGCTTCTCATTCTGGGGAGTTCCATCAGTATAGTTTGGTCTGGTTTGTGCTTGGCCCCCACTTGTTCTTGGTGCCTTGCACTCTCTATCAAAGTGTCCCATCTGGTTATAGTTGTAACACTTTACTTAGATTTTGTCCAACCCAATCTTTCCACTGGTTGCATTGCTAGGAAATTTTCTCCCTATCCTCTTGTAAAACTTCTTGGCTTTGTGAGTGAGAAGGGCCATCTGCTGGACTATTTCCATGTATTCCAAATCATCTGGATGGATACAGAACAGGTCTTCAAGGGTAAAGAGAAAGTTGCCTGTTCTTTCATCAGTAGACATACAGGCTTGTGAAGAGCTTGTCTCTTGGAATGGACTTCCTTGATTGTAGCTCTCTCTTGGTGTCTTCGGGAAGGTGATGAAAGGACCCTTTTGTGAGTTGTTAGGGGAGCAGATGAGATGATATTATGGTTCTCTGTAATCCTTTTCAACAACGTGAAGGGCTGAACTCTGCTGATTGTTGGAGTTACCAATTCGATTTTGCATGTTCATCTCCATCTTGTAGCCACTGAGGATACCATACAACTTAGTGAGAGTAAGGGTCTTGAGGTTCTCAGTCCTCTTAATGACCACACAATAGTGTGTCCATTTTTGGGAAGAGAGGACATGAACTTCCTCACAATGTCCTTGTTCTCTAGAGTTACTCCAACATGCATTAGAGTATCCATAATCTCAACATACCTGAAGTATTATTAAGTCATGGTTTCACCTACCTTAAAGGTGAAGTTTTCAAACAGCTGCTTCAAGAGATCCTTTTTATTCTCTTTTGCTTCATTTGACCCCTCATACATAAGCTTTAGTGCATCCCATAGTTGCTTAGCAGTCTTGCACTTCTTGAAGCCTTTGTAGATGGAGTTTGGAAGAGCTGTTTGGAGGGTGGCCATGGCTTTCTGATCAATGTCTATCTTTTTCCAATCTTCTTTAGAATAGTCAGGCACTTCCATTGGTATCATACCACCACCACCACTAGCTGAGGAGGTGGATCGTACATGAGGTCTAGACACAACAGATCCCCACATCTTAGAGTCTTGAGACTTAACGAAGCCTTCTATTCTTTGGCACCAAGTATCAAAGTCATCAGGAGTGATCAGTGGAGACTTTGTCATAGTTTCGGTTTCCATATCAGCCTTTGTGATAGCTGTCTTTTGAGTTGTTAAGTACTTTGTGAAACTGAAGGGATTAAGTTGGCGAGATATTACAATCAAGATCCTAAAAAGCTCCGATACCAATTGCAGGACCGGTTAAGGGATGGCCAATAAAATCAGACTCACAATGAGGAGAGTGTTAGGGCGCTTAACAGATCAGGGAACCGAGTTTATATAAATGATACTAAGAACACAAGTAAACAACTAAGAACAAGACCATGTTAATATGGTTTTCAAGAATGTTGTATATTTCTCTCAAGTTCTTTTTACAACTCTTACAAAGCATAAAAAAAAATGCAAGGACCTAAGATACTTTATACTACATCCACAGCTGGCCATACTTTGAAGGCCAGCTGGAAACACTAATCTAGACATCAAGATCAATTTAAAGTCAAAGGCAGATTGCCTGTTGACTAGTGACTATGACATGCCATAGCTCACATCCTAATATATTACAAAAAGGATAAAAGATACAAAGTAGGAAGTTACAGACTCAAAACCATAATCTACATTTTACTAAAGCATTGACCTTTTCACCAACTTGTATATATTGGTGAGTCTTCAGAGTTGCAACAAAAAGTAAGTCAGCTTTATGTAAAAGTAAATCATAGAAAGCATGTCCTCTCTGTCTTCGGAAGAAATTAGTCTTCACTTCATTGGCTTGAGAAGACTTTGTCTTTGAAACTTCAAAAGGCTTCATTTTTTGCTTCAGAAGATTTGGTCTTTGGATTTGGAAGATTTTACACTTAAAATAATTTTTGTGATGAGTGTAAAACTTCCGAAGTAACTTCTACCTTGTGCAATAGTGCATGCATGCAGGAAGCTTCTTGGTTGTTTTGGTTTCTTTGGTTGCATCAGCCTTCTAATATAACCTTACAGTGGTGCACTCAGCCGTTGTAGCTCTTCAGCTCCAAAACAGGCAATTACAACATCAATGGAGGGTTGTTCAAGGGAGGAGCTTTTCAGAGTTTTGGTTAAGAATCTGTTAAGGTCAATAAGCATCCTTGAGTCCACTTGAATAGTAATAGGAGGTGGCTGAGGAAAGATGGTTGCAGGATGTTGTTGTGTGGGATAGAAAGAAAAGATGGCATCAAAGGAAGTAATGATGGAAGTAGTGATGGCAAGGTTGGGTTCCACATGTCTTTGTTTCTATACATTCTCCCCCTTTTTGGTAGCATCATCTTGAGAAGTGGATGAGCTGGAGGAAAAACATAGAGAAACATGAATTGGAGCATGCCTAACAGACTTTTCAATTTGTTTCTTAGCTAGGTGAGTCTTGAGATGTTCAATCTCTAGTTGCTAAGTGGCAGACCTGTCCTCTAAAGTCATAACCTTTAATTCAAGGTTTGAGACTTTAGAAAGCAGGTCTCTGATAGTGAGTTTCAGACTACCCTCATCTTCTTTTGAAGGAACATTGGGAGATGAGATAACATACCTAGTATGTTTATCATCACCACCAGTAGTGGTTTCTTGGCGCCCTGGATACCCTTGCTTACTGATGTCTCTTTTAGAGTCATCAATTGGCAAGGTTTCTATAGACTCAATCTCACTGATGCTATCATTGTCCTGAGAGGCTAGTGAAACACTCTCAGTAGTGGTAGCTGAGCCTATATGAGTCACCTCCACACCGGTTGGACTCACCTCAGTTAGGTTTAGCTGATATGGGCTAGACAACAGAGGTTCCCTGGGGCTCAGTTGATCATGAGAATGGGGTGGTAGATCAACATCATGGCTCGGGTGGAACATAATGTCCTCATCAGGTCTGGTTAATAGGTTAATAAAGGATAGAGAAGTTATATCTAGTGACCCGGGACCTTGGTCAGCACCTAATGGCTCCTCTGCAATAGCAGTTGAGCAATGATGTGGCTGTGCCTTTTTGGCTGCTCAGGGGAGTGTTGAGACTCACCCTAAGGGCTAATGGCTTGGGTTGTGGGCTCGTCAGGTTGAGACTGAGGAGACTCAATACTGAGTGGGAGCCCTGAGTTCCACTCTAGCCTTTTTGGTTTGAACAGAGGGGACTTGACCAATCATAGTAGATTGATCAAGGGTTCGTTTAGGGCGTCTTTTATAGGTAACCTTGATTGGGTGGGAAGAAGTAATTGGCATTGTAGTGGTGGTGTCTGGTGTGGATTCATGACCTGCTGGGCTTGCAGGGATGTCACCAGGAGCCATTGGCTCAAGCATACCTGGAAGAAGATAGTGAATCTTCCAATGAAGTTGGTGGACACCTTCTTTAGAGTTTTGAAGATGCCAGGCCTCATGTAAGGGACCAGTAGAATATCTTTATACTATAGTTTGTCCTGGTCCAGCTCATAGTTGATTATGTGCTGAATGAACCAGGGAGACATATAGAATAGATCCCGGCTGAGATTTCCTCATAGATTGTTCAGCACAAATCTTGAGTAGTTGAAGCGTAAGCCTTTTACCAACCCGTGGATGAGACAAGACAAATCATTTTGGATTTGATCCCATCCACCGGACTTGTTGGATAGGCAGTGTAGGATGATGTGTGCAATAAGAACTTCCAATTTTAGGAGAAATTGAACTTGTAGACTGTTGACTTGCTAACATCACCGCCATATTCTATCTGAGTGTAAGTGTCTTCCAACTCAGACTTGGGGAATTCAGTAGAGGTGCCCTCATCATGAAGCTCCAGATGCTCCCTGATGGTATTTTCACTTATAATGTTCTCCTATCCGCAGACCCTTGATTTAATAATTCTTTCATCATTTAGGGTTTCACAGCGACCATCAGCCCAGAAATCGGCCAGATGGTTTGAGTAGATGGTAGGATTTACGGTTAGGGCTGTGAAGTATGCAGACTGTGACAGAAATTCAACAATAGGGGCAAAATCGACATCCTTAGAAGAATGAAGGATGGCGACCTGATTTTGTTGAGAATTCAAAGCCATTGTTTTGAGAAGAACTGGTTAATTGAAGTGGGAAGATGAAGAAGATGAATAGTGAAATTTTGGTGTTTTCAACAAACGGTAATGAAAAGTAAGAAAACGAAATAACCGATAAGTTTATATGGTGAAAAATCCACTGGATAAGGTGAAATGATGAGTGAAAATATGTTTGGAAGTCCAAGTGGATGTAGGCGACAGATGATACGGTGAAAAGGTTTAAAAATTCTGGTTATTTACAATTTTTTGATAGTATTTTTAGAGTAAAATCAAGTGGGGCCCAAAGATTTCTGTTACATAGAAAAGCTGTTCTTCCGAAGGTAAAATTGCTTCTAAGAGAAAACACTTGCTTTTCTCAATAGTATCTTCCAAGGTCATTTTTACTTCCGAAAGCAAATCATGTCTAATTGACAAATTTGCTTCCGAGAGTACTGTCTTCTTTCGAGAAAAGAAGTTGGTAAGCTTTGGAAGTAGATTTGATCTATGATCAAATGTTCTTTCGAGGTTAAAACTCTTCAAAATATAATATTTATGTAGAGGAATTTTCCTTCGGAAGATGGATAAAGATCTCTTCTGAGGGTAAATTTCTCTTCGAAAGAATATATACTTACAAATTTGAAGAAAGCTTTTTTGTAACAGAGCTTAGATTGTATTTAGACTAACATAGACAAGACACATTTAAAAAGGTTTTTCAAAAGAGAAAGACTAGTCAATGTTAATCATCCCAATAGCTGTGATTAAATATTTAAATCCTTGTTCATCAAAGGCTTTGGTGAACAAGTCAGCATATTGTTCATTTGAATTGAATTTGACTAGCTTGATTAGATTTTTCTGATGAATATCTCTAATGAAATGATACCTGATATCAATATGCTTTGTCTTGGAGTGCTTGACAGGATTTTCTATGATAGAATTGGCATTCTTGATATCTATGTGGATAGGAGTCTCTATGAAGTTGAAACCATAGTCCAGCATCTGATTTTGAATCCATAGCAGTTGAGCATAGTAGCTTGCAACAGCAATGTATTTAGCTTTAGCAGTTGATGTAGAGACACATGATGCTTCTTGCATTGCCAAGAGATGATCCTTCCACCAAGAAATTGACTTCCTCCTGATATGGATTTCTTGTTGATGTTGCAGCCACCATAATCACTGTCAGTGTAACCATAGAGATTAAAGTCCTTATTCTTAGGATACCAAAGACGCAATTTGGGAGCTCCTTTGAGGTATCTAAGAATTCTCTTGGCAGCAATAAGGTAAGACACCTTTAGAGTAGCTTGATATCTTGCACAGATGCATGTTGCAAACATGATATCAGGTCTACTTACAGTGAGATAATCAAAGATCCAATAATCACCCTATACTGATGCTGATCAGTCTTGGCTGGCTTACAATCTTTCATCTTAAATCTCTCTAAGATATCCTTGACATACTTATATTGATTGATGAAGAACCTTTCTTCTATCTGCTTGACTTGAATTCCAAGAAAGAAGTCCATCTTTCCTATTGAACTCATTTCAAACTTCTTCCTTATGATGCTTTCAAAGTCTTTGCAAATTTGGTCATTTGAGGAACCAAATATGATGTCATCAACATAGACTTGTACAAGTAACATGTCCTTCCCAGAGTTCTTTATGAACAATGTCTTATCTATGGTGCCTCTTGTGTAGCATTCTTGAGAAGAAACTGGGACAGTGTCTCGTACCATAACGTAGGTGCCTGATACAACCCATAAAGAGCTTTATCAAGTTTGCACATATAGTTGGGGTGCTATGGGTCTTCAAATCCAGGTGGCTAACACACATAGACTTCTCTATCGATATCCCCATACCAAAATGCACATTTGACATCAAGTTGATAGACGATGAAGTTATTGGATGCTGCAAAAGCTAGGAAGATTCTCAGAGCCTCAAGTCTTGCAACAGGTGCAAAGACATCAGTGTAATCTATGCTTTCCTCCTATGTGTATCCTTGAACAACAAGTCTTGCTTTATTATTGATGATCAAACCTTTATCATCTCTTTTATTTTCGAAACATCCACTTAGTGCCAATGGGGAGTTGGCCAGGTGGCAATGGACACAAGTTCCATACCTTTGCCTCTTGAACTGAAGCAACTCCTCTTGCATTGATTCAACCCAATTATTGTGCTTGAGAGCTTCTTCCACCTTCTTTGGTTCTATTTGAGAAAGAAAGCATGAGTACAAACAGACATTCCCATTGTGGGTCTGACTTCTTGTTCTCACACATTCTGAGACATCCCTAATGATATTTTTAGCTGGATGCATGTTATGTATCCTGAGCCTAGGAATCACATCTAGTTGCATAGATTGATCTAGGTTTGAGAAGTTTTGCTTAGGATTTTGAACAACATTACTAGTTGATGTCTCGCACTTATTCAATGAGGACTGATTGAATGAATGTGTGACAACATCAATGATATTTTACTGAGAAGCATCATCAACGTTGCCTATTCCTCCAGATTACTATCTTCATCAGCTTGGTGTTAACTACTTGAGTTGTTATTTGTTTAGTTGTAAGGCTCAGTTGGCTGACAACTTGTTAAAGCTCCATTGTTTCCTGAGATATTCATGCTTTCAAACTTCCAGTAATAGGAGCTTAATCTTCAATTTCTCTTGGAGAACTGGGAATAGGTCCGGGTAACTCAAAAATTTGATCTACATAGGGGTCATTTTGAGTTCCTATTCGAGCTGAAACATTCTCACAAGATGATTTAGAATAGTTTGGAAATAATTCTAGATTGAAGATATATTCAGGACAATTGCCCATAACACAAGGAGTGTGCTCATTTACAACAATTTTGGATGATTCGTCAAATTGTTGATTTTTGATATTAAATACTCTATAAGCAATAGAGGTTAAGGAATATCCAACAAAGATAGCATTGTCTGACTTTTCAGCAAACTTTGCTAAATTGTCTTTTGTGTTATGTATGGTACACCTCCTACCAAAGGACCTAAGAAAGCCAATGAACGGTGGCCTCTTGTTCCAAAACTCATAAGGGGTCTTTTCATGGGGCTTAACAATGAGAACCCTATTTTGCACATAGCATGCAATGCTGACTGCCTCTGCCTAGAAAGTTAGAGGCAGCTTTGAATTACCTAACATAGTTCTTGCAGCCTCAATAAGTGTCCTGTTCCTCCTCTTAGCAACACCATTCTGTTTAGGAGTTTTAGGAGGACTATATTGTCTGGCAATCCATTTTGAGTTACAGAATGAGCCAAGAACTTGATTCTTAAACTCAATCTCTTGATCACTTCTAATGATTTTTACCTTATGATATATTTGATTTTCAATTTTAAGAATAAAAGATTTTAAAGTTTTAGCCATTTCATCTTTAATTCTTAGAAAGAAAACCCAAGTAAATCTAGTGAAGTCATCAACAATCACAAGGCAATATGATTTCCTTCCAATGCTCATTATATTTGTAGGACCAAAAAGATCCATGTGCAATAAGTGTAATAGGGTGGTGATAGAGTTGACCTCTTTGGATTTGTGAGAAACCTTGTGTTGCTTTCCTTTTAGGCAAGCAACACAATTATCTTTACAGATAAACTCCTTTTTGGGTACACCATGTACTAAATTATTTTTAACCAATTTATTCATGGTTTTAAAATTAACATGGCATATTCTTTTATACCAAAGAGTTGACTCATCATCATTTGCTTTGGAAAGAAAGCACGATACTTCACCCAGTGGGGAAGCATTATTCATATCCAGCTTGTACATATCCCCTCTCCTGGGAGATCTAAGAAGCACCAATTCCTGAGGAATTGTCATCCCGGGTTTGAGGATAATGCACTCATGTTCTATGAAAAGCATTTGGTGCTTTTGGTCACAGAATTGAGAAACACTCAAGAGATTATGTTTGAGTTGTTTGACAAAGTTTACTTTGTCAAATTTTAACTTACCATTGGATACACTACCCCTACGAGAATGTATCCTCCGGCTTCACCTCCAAACTGAACAGGACCTCCATCAAAATGTTCAAATTGTTGTAGGAGAGATATGTTCCCTGTCATGTGCCTGGAGCATCCACTGTCCACAATCCAAACATTTCTGTTCTTGTCATGTGGATGTCCCTGCACATAAGGTGAAATGATTAGTTACTATTAGAAAGCCAAGCCTTGTTGGTCTTGGGTTCTTCCAATGTAGATGATATAAATAAACCAAAATGTATGCATGGGGGTTCAGTTATGGTTTGTGAAGAAGAGGGTTGGGCTCCAACATCTTTTTTGATCTTCCATTCCATCCTATGGTTGATCAGTGTTGATGAACCTAAAGAGGTTTGTGCAACATGACTTGCTTCCAAGGCTTCTTTCTTCTCGGAAGAAGTTCTCACCACCTTTTCTTCCGAAGCAGTCTTCTTCTCGGAAGGATTCAAATGATTCTTTTTGTTCATTTGTTTGTTCTTTAGCTTGTGTTTTGAAGCTATTTTCCTTTCGGAAGAATGAGTTTCTTCAGAAAGCAAGTTGGCTTCGGAAACAAGCTTTCCCTTCCTTAACACTTGGACCATATAGTAAGGTCCAAATGTGAAACCATCCTTGACTCCTTCTTTCTTAACATTGGTTGCATAATGTGTGCTTGCTGGATTGTAGTAACAATCTTTAGCCATGAGGTTATGCAGACCACAGATTATGCACTCAATGTTATTCTTGATGGGGCAAGTGGGCTATTGTTTCTTGCAATTCTTTTCTTCTTCAACAGCCTTCCCCTTTAACTTTTGATCCTTCATCTAGATAGGAGTGATGGTATTACACTCTTTTCCAAAATCAGTCTTTCCAACCACTTGGAATCCAGCTCAGATGAATACACCCTTTTGCCTTGGGTCTATCTTCATCTTAGTCTCAGCCACCTTCTTGGCAGTTTTTCTTGCTGCCCTTATTTTGTTCTTTCTGGATTTGGTGGTTAATGGTTGATCAGCGGTGGAGATGAAGTTTTCTACATTATCTTTCCTTGTGGTGCTTACCATTGGTAGATCATTCTTCTGCTCTTTAGGCAATGGGTCAGCAGTTGGAACCTCTTGCTCATCAGTACCACATCTTGGCTGTCTAACAAACATAAAGGAATGTTGTAGAGCAATTTCATTGGCTCCCAACCCACTTTTGTTTTGATAGCATACCTTGGAGTGGGAGGATGATGCAATGATGGTGTTGAAGTTATGCTCTTCAATGGCATACTTCTTTGCTTTAGCCTCAGCTATTACTAGCTGGGCTTGAGCCTTAGTCAACTTAGATATTAGATCTTTTATCTAAGCCCTGTAGTTTGAATGTTCATGTTTTAAAGAAGACACAGTTTTCTCTAACTCTTCTATTTTGAGTTTATAGTAAAATTCTGCTCCTTTAAAATCTGATTTTAGGATATTTAAAGACTCAATATCAAATCTAATTTCCATGTTGTAGTCCTGATACAATTTAACCGTAGCAATACAGGCTGGGGTACAGAGATGTTCATATAACTTAGTGTCTTCAGTTCCAGCCATGAGAGCTTGAGCAGGAGTGACATCTTGCACCATGAAGCTCAAATTAACTTCTTGAGCAACAGCTGTAGTCTGCTGTTTAGTGGGTTTCGTTGCAGCCTTTAGGGTAGTAGGATGTTGGGAAGCTTGAGTGGCTCCTGAATTGGAACTAGGAGCTTTGCACTCCCTAGCAAAATGAACAAGTTGGTTGTAGTTGTAGCACTTGGCCTTTGTCTTGTCAAACCAAAATTTGCTGTTGGTTGGGTTCTAAGGGAATGGCCTTCTAGTTCTTTTGAAGAACTTCTTTGCTTTGTAAGTTAGTATAGCCATTTGTTGGACAATGTCCATGTATTCAACATCATATAGGCTGAAACACTCTAGATCATCAAAACAAATTCGAAAATCTCCAGAGTGCTCACTCCCTAAAACAAAAGCACAACTATCCTGGAAAGAGATTTATGATGGCTGTTGGGGGTAGTTCAGGTACAACTGGGGCAGGGGAGTTCTTGAACCTTCAACAACAAATTGAGCATTGCTAACAGGAAGGTTTGAGGGTCTGTTCATCTTATGGCATTTCTAAGTTTCCATCTCCATACGGTATCCATCAAGGATTCCATATAGTTTAATCATAGTAAGAGTGTTGAGATTCTTAGTTCTCTTGATTGAGACACAATAGAAAGTCCACTCATGAGGAAGTGCACTCATGAATTTCCTTATTATGTCTATTTTCTCAAGAACCACTCCCATAGACTGAAGATAGGTGATCAACTCCATGTACCTGAGGTATTGTTGGCTCAAGGTCTCACCAACAACATAAGTGAAGTTCTCAAACTTCTGGTTTAGCACATCTTTCTTGGACTCCTTGGATTCAATAGAACCAGAGTATATCAGCTTCAAAGCATCAAAGAGTTCTTTGGCTGACTCGAATTTCTTAAAGCCAACCATTATGGAGTTTTGTATAGTCGTAACAAAATAGTCATGGCGTTGAAGTCAATGTCTATCTTCTTGAAGTCTTCATCAGAGTAGTCTTCAATGGCCTTCTCAATCATGACTCCCTTACCAGCTGGGGATTTCACCTTTTGTTGGTATGGACCATGAGTAACTGATCTCCACATGCGGCTGTCTTGATACTTGATAAAGCCTTCAATGTGTTTGCACCAGGTTCCAAAGTCATCAGGAGTGATGATAGGAGCCTTGGTCATGGTTCCCATCTCAGACTCATATAATTTCTGGTTTAGAGCCATTTGAGTGAGGTGAATGAGTGTGAAGAAACAAGGGTGATTTGGGATGGTAAAATCTCACAATCAATAGCCTAAAAAAGCTTTGATACCAATTGCAGGATCGATGTTTGTCTAACAACACAAGATTATCTCACAAACTCAATTAAAGTCACTCAGGTTTGATGAAGTAGAATCTCTACTAAGTTCACAAGTAATATAATAAGTTAATGAGAACACGAGAGCACAAGAGTGGTTTTCAAGATACTTGTATATATTAATTCTCAACTCAGTATTACAAGACTCTTACAAGCATGTTACTTAAGTTACAATGCGAAACTATATATACTACTCTCTACAGCCGGTTATACTTAGAAAACCAGCTGGAATCTACAACTAGACAAATACTACATTGCTAGAAGTAAAGTATCTAAGATATAATATTATCCTAGATTACGTAGTCATGACAGGTCCATGACTTACCTTTGGTCACCAGCTAAAAGAGGCAACTATACTTACTGATAATGGGTGAATAGTTGATTAAAGTATGGTCATTTACATGGGTATGGGAAAGCGCCATGCAGTATATCAGAGGTTGCAGCGGATGTCAGACAGACCATACTTATGTCCACTGGTTCATAGTTGGTTCTTCCGAAGCTAAATGGCTTCAGAAGAATAAGTTCTTCCGAGACCATTTATACTTCGAAATAATCAACTTCTTCCGAGTCTTCTGCAAGTCTTCAGAACTTTATTCTTTAGAAGACTTTGTCTGTAGAATCTTCTTAGTAGTATACTTCGGAAGGAAAACTACTTAGTCTCAAAAGACTGTGTTTTCTCTTCCGAAGTTCTTCATACTTTGAGCTTCAGAAGATCTTTGACTTGTTTTCAGAAGAGCAGTTTTGTCTTCGGAAGACCACTTCAATTGCACATCAAAATCTTCTATGTGTTAGTTTTGGTTGCACCAGCCACATATGATCCAACAATGTTTCACTTGAATCAAGGAATTCTTCTTCTTCATCCTCTCCAGTGCATGTTAGAAATGAACTGTGTGCTGGTTGTATTTTCTTAAACATGTATGATTCAACATGCCTTATTGTGTTGTTATTTCTTGATCTTTTATCAAGTTCTAGTGCCTCCACTTTGGAAACAAGAGCATCTAATGATAATGCTTCAAAATCTAGTGTTGCTTTCATCTAAAAGACAGACTGTGTCTAGCTCTCTAGTAGAGTGTGAAGCATCTTTTTGTTGATCTCCACTGATTCATACTTAACCCTATAGACAATTATCTCATTAACTAGTTGTATAATTCTGTGGAGATGTTGTGGTATGGATTCACCCTAGATATGATGAAAAGTTTCATATTATCTTCTCAATTTCTCCTTGTTGATTTCTTTGATTTCATCACTCCCTTCACACATGGTGTGAAGAACTTTACATAGTTCATTTGTTGTTTTGAAGTTCTCTACCCAGGTCAAAATCTTAATAGGTAGAGTCATGGCCAAGATACTGTATGCTTGCATGTCTGTTTTAACTTTCTTCAGGTCATCACCAGCTACATTTTTTAGGTTAACTAGCTTTTGTATGTTATAGTCAAGACCCAAAGCCACTGGTATGTATGGTGCCTCAGTAATTGAAGTACACAGGTCAGGGCCAAGAAGATAACCCAATTTTTGAACATAATCTTCCACTTTTGAAGTCTGCTTTGTTATTCAATCATGGTGGGTTAAGGCCACTGTTGGATCCAGATACTTCGTCAGACATGTTTGTGATGATTTAACTTAACGACTTAAGTTAATTTGTTTGATTATTTAGCTTGGTGCTAAATTGTTTTATCCTAAGTGATATTTGTCCAAGTCCAACTAGTCACTAGGATTTGTTTGATTTGTTTATGACTTTTAATTACCGAATAAAGGAAATTTAATCAATTAGAATTTTAATGAATAATTTCCTAGGTAATGTCAGTCAAGCATAAGAACCGATAGAGAACATTCTATGACAGTCAAAACCCCTTTTTAATTTTGGTAAATGATACTCAAAACCCTAAAAACCTTAAAACACAATAAATGTGTTGACCAAAAGATCAAAAACTTTAACTTAATGATTTTAGAGAAAATTCAAATGAATAAGGGTTTCTTCACTTGTTTTGATGATTAAATCAACAAAAGCACTGAAGATTTTAAAGATTGATGATGATGATGAACAAGGGTTTAACATAGAACAGCTGCGGCCTGGCAACTTGTGTGAACAAAAAATGATTTTGATCATTTTGATGTTGTTTTGTGACTGATTTGAGTGTTAATCTACTAAAAATGATGATTAAACACAATTTATGGATTTAAATCAACCAAAAACAGTGTTTGAATGCTGAAAATCGATAGAACAATACACGTGTACTGTTTTATCCAAATCCTTCTTAAAACCGATTTGGTTTTGAGAGATTACTAATGATTCTGTTAAGAAACAGTTTGTATATTCTTTTGGGAGCTTTGTCACAAACAATAACACAAATTCTTCTAAATACGAACCAAAACAACCTATTAAGAAATTTTTTCGAACTTTTGATGAATGAATGAGTAGAGGAATGTTCTTGTGTGATTTTATGCTTGATATGTATGATTTTGAAGCTAATGAATAGTAGAGATCATCATGTTGATTGAGAGGATCAATAATTAGAACTGATTTGAGCCAAGGCTCTGATACCACCTGTTCTCTCAACAATGAATCAACAAACAATCATCATGGTGTGAAAACCCATAATGAAAGTCATGATCTTTATTGTGTGTTTGTGTGATTGATTGTGTGTGTGATTGTGTGATTTAATGCACTGAATAATAAATTGCTTGTTTTGATTGATAATTTGTTCAAAAGGTTACAAAGGATTAGGGTACAAGGCTATTTATAACCTATGCACATACTATGTACAATTACAAAAGTACCCTTATGTAAAAGCATATAACATAATAATCCTAAGTCTAAGTGTTGTCCACTATGGATGATCAAGTGTCCGTTGTGAGACTATCCACTGTGGATGAGAGACTAAGTTATCCGCTGTGAACACTTGGTTGTCCGCTATGAACACTTGGTTGTCCGCTATGAACACTTGGTTGCTTGTTTTGATGTTGTCTGCTTTGATGTTGTTCATTTTCTGTGAATAATGAACACCCGCTTTGTACTTTTTCATTAGTTGTGGACTTGTTCATCCGCTATGAGTACTTGAATGTTTCTTCAGACTTCATCCGTTGTGACTGCTTATGCATCCATTGTGGACTTTTCTTCATCCGCTGTCAACACTTGCAAAATAACTTTTATCTACAAAACCTATAAGAGACATGTAAATAATAATTAGTGTTTGGCTTGAATGATACTTATATTTATATGTTAGTATATGGTTGTTTGGATGTTAGAACATGTTTGATTGATTAAGGCAGGCATTTTCCTTCAAGGAGCTTGTTGTAGTCCAATAATAGAGATTGAAGTCAACACTCTTAGGGTACCACAATCCCAACTTAGGTTACCCTTTGAGATACTTTAGAATTATCTTGGCAACCATTAGATATGAGACCTTTAGAGCAGCTTGGAATCTTGAACACAGGCATGTGGCAACCATGATATCTTGTTTGTTGGCTGTAAGGTACATAAGAGATCCAGTGATGGCTCTATACTGCTTCCCCCTCAAGATCAGGAGTTAATGAACATGTCTTTGACATTGGGGTTTTAGCAGCCTTAGCATTAGTAGCTTGAAATCTTACTAAGGTGTCCTGAACATTAGATTGATTTATGAAAATGCAATCAGAGGTTTGTTTTACTTGCAGCCCTGGAATAAAGAAATTAAGCTCTCCTATTGAACTCATCTCAAACTTTGACTTCATGATACTTTCAAAGGCTATGCATAATCTCTCATTTGTAGACCTAAAGATGATAGCATCCACATATACTTATACCAAAATGATATCCACGTCAACCTTCTTGATGAAGAGAGTTTTATCTGTGGATCCTTTGGTGTATCCATTCTTTAGGAGAAAGCTAGACAGTGTCTTATACCATTTCCTTGTAGCTTGATAAAGACCATATAGGGCTTTGCCATGATTGCATACATGATCTGGATACTTGGGATATTCAAAGCTTGGAAGTTGGCAGACATAAACGTCATCATCAATCTCATCATAGAGGAATGCACTCTCCACACCCATCTGAAACACCTTGAAGTCTTTGGAGGTAGCAAATGCTAGAAAAATTCAGATTTCTTCAAGCCTAGCCATAGGAGCAAATGTAATCAATCCTTACTTCTTGTGTGTACCCTTGTACCATAAGTCTGACTTTGTTCTTGATAACAATGCCTCTATAATCCTTCTTATTTCTAAAACCCATTTGGTCCTTATTACAGTCTTCCCCCTTAGAACTACACATATTTTCCAAACTTTTTGCTGAGCAAATTAATAAAGCTCCGCTTGCAGGGCTTCTACCCAGCTGTTATCTCTTAAGGTCTCATCAACATTCTTTGGTTCAAGTTAAGAAAAAAGCATGAAAACAAACTGATATTTGCTTCAATCACCATGCTTCTTGTCTTGACACCAACATCTACATTGCCATTGACATTTTTAACTAGATTTGTATTATGAATTCTTAGTCAGTTGTTGACATAGATCCAAATTGGAGAAATTTGTTTCAAGAAGTTTGGTAGATGGATTGACTAGTTCATCTGCTGAATTGACTCTATCTTCAGCATATGTTATACTTGGTTTGTTTTTAAGAGATTTTCTAGTACCACAATGATCATGAGATTCTTCATCTGATGAGTCATAATGAGCAAGTGATGGATGACCCACATTGTTTGTGGTACTAGCATCTACTTCTACTGAATGAGGTTGGGCTGTATCAACAAATGACCTGTTGTGATTGATCCCTTGTGGTAGATCTACCCTGTGATCTTCAGCACCTGTGACTTGTGCGTCTGCTGACCTATTGAGAGAGTCTCATGAAACTTTCTCATTCAAATGGTTAAATGCATTTATGAATCCATTTAGATCAAACATCCGACTTAGGGTATTTCCAACACTATTTGAAGAATTTTCATTAAATATGACATTTTCATATTCCTCAATAGCGTGATCAACTTTATTGTATACTCTATAAGCCTTAGCTTGTGATGAGTATAGAACAAAGAATCCATCTAATGATTTCTCAACAAACTTGGATAAATGATCTTTGGTATTAAGAAAGGTGCATGGACATCCAAAAGGTTTGACGAACCCTATGAATAGTCTTCTGTTACACCACAATTCATAAGAGGTTTTTCCATGTGTCTTGACTATCAACACTATGTTCTGAACATAGCATGCAGTGCTGACTACTTCAGCCTAGAATGTTATCGAAAGTTTGGAGTCAGACATCATGGTCCTAGCCTTGTAATACCTTTGGATTCATAAAAAGAATCAAGGGTGTGGTTTTCAAATTTAGTACCGTGATCACATATAATTAATTTAACCTTTTGATCAACTTGTTTCTCAATTTTGATGATAAATGATTTTAAAATCTCAGTAGTTTCATTTTTAGTTTCTAAAAAGAAAACCCAAGTATGTAAAATAATCTATTATTACCAAGCAATATGATTTTCTTCCTAAACTGCCTACACCTGTTGGTCCAAACAAATCCATGTGAAGCAGACGTAAAGGAGTTGTGACTGAATTCAATTCTTTGGACTTATGAGAAGTAACACAGTGGCCAGAACATGCAAACTCTTTCTTCGACAGTCCTAAGTCTAACCCATTTCTAACTAGTTTGTTCATTTTTTTGAGATTTATATGTGCCACTCTTCTATGCCAAAGAGAGGACTCATTTAAAGAAGCATTGGAAATGAAACATGATACATTTTTTGAAGGTGATGAATTCGGCATGTTGAGCATGTACACATTTCTTTCCTGAGAGCTCTTAAACTATTTTGTAATTTGGAATTTCAAACCTAGGAGATAAGACAATGCATTCATGCTCTGTGAAAAGAGTGTTTTGTTTTTGATCACACAACTAGGACACACTCAGTAGGTTATAGTTTAACTCTTTCACATAGTTCACCTTGTCAAAGCTTACCTTCCTTTTGCTGACTATCCCCCTGTCAGAAATGTATCTACCTTTTGTATCACTTCCAAAGGCAAAAGATCCACCATCATATGGTTTAAATTTAGCAGGCATGATCTTTCACCTATCATGTGTTGGGGGCATCCACTATCCATATTCCATAATTTAGATTTGGCTTGCTAATGATCCTGCATATAAATAGATTGGTTATTGATGAATGGGGGCCCAAATCTATTTAGTCTTACGTCTTCCAGTCTTCAATAGTTTTATATCAATGGTAAGTGCTGAAGGGGTAAGTGGTGGTTTTGGGTCATCCAAGGATTCAGCAGTTGTCTTTGATTTATAGGCTTTTATTTTGGATTTGCCTGATGCTTTGACATCATCCTTCTTGTTGTGACCCTTTGAAGCTTTTGGAGATGGTGAAGGTTTCTCAAAGTCTTCTTCTTTTTTTGGTTTGCAGCTGCTGACTTATTCGATAGATCTTTTAGAGGTGTTGAATTTGTGTTGGAATTAGCACTTGACTGACTTGTTTGCTGAATAGTTCTTTGACCACCTTCTTTTCCTTTTGATGGTTGTTTGGTAGCTCTAGAGTTCTTTGAGGTTTAGGCTTGTTAGGATGTTTGATGGAGTGGGCTAGGGTATTGTATTGACAGTTTTTTGCAAAGTGTCTGTCTTCCCCACACATTAGGCATGTGATATTCATCTGCTTCTTTGCTGACTTAATCATCTGCTTGATCTTTTATAAATCCTTCTTCATCATCTTATTATTGTCTCCCTCAACTCCACCCATTTTCTTGTTTATCTTATGATCAACATGAGTGGTTAGCTCTATCTTCTTCTTTGGGAACCTCTTATTATGGATTTCAACTGCTTCAGAGATGGACTTTTGAATATATGGTTGGGCTCTTATTTCTGAAGAGTTTGAGGTTCTAGCACTGTAGCTTCTGTTATGGTTCTTCTTGTTGCAGTTGTGCTTTGAATGAAGCTTTGTCTTGGAGGAGAGTTTTGACTCGACAAACAGCTGCTTGTATTTGGAAAATGACTTTTCTTTTACAGATTTCATCTTTCGAATCACTACCTTGTTAGCTTTTGCCTTGTGTTCTTCTCTCCTTTCCTGCTCCATATCTTCCTTGTCTTTCCTCTTCTTCTTCTCTTCATCTACTTCCTCAACTATTCCATCCTCCACTTCTTCATTTTCTACTGTCTCAATCTTTTCAACAGATGCCTTTGTACATGAGGGTTTGGCAGAACATTACTTCTTTACTTCGAGGTTGCACTTAGGGGTATAAGTGTGAGTGTATATCGTTGGAGGTTCCACTGAGTTATACCCTAAACTTGTCATAGTTTGATATAACCTTTTAGAGCTTTAAGTAAACGAACGTAATTTTTGAAAATTTTCAGTTTGAACATTATATTTATTAGCATATGTTTTAACTATGGCTAAATCACCTTATGCTGATTTTAATCAGCTCAAGAGATCATCAATTTGGGTCTCAAGATTGGTTTGCTCATGTTTTAGTTGTGAAACAAACTTTTCTAGATCCATTATCTTTTCCATTTGAGCTTGATCATTTTCTTAAAATCAATTTTAAGAAGATTGATTGATTCAACATCTTTTATGAGATCCTAATTGTGATTTCTATGCAAGTTGACCTTAGATATGCATTAAGGTATACAACAGGGTTTAGAAGTTACCTGGGGTAAGGAGGTTGTGCTTTCAACGATAAATGCATTTTTGGTGGGTGTAACATCTTCCACTTGGAAGCTCCAGTAAATCACCTCTTCTCTTGAGGCTACAACTGCTGTATTTCTTTTGGCTGAATGAAGTGGAATGACCTTGATGAGTTGACTGTTGTTATGGGTTTGATGAACTTTGAGGAGATGAGTTTGACTTTGGTGCTTTGTATTCCTTGACAAAATGTCTCAGCTGGTTGCAGTTGAAACATTTCACCTTGCTTTTGTCAAACCCAAATCCTGATCTTTACTGTCTCAGGAGCTTTCTTCCGATTCTCTGTTAAAATTGCTTGGCCATGAAGGATATCATGGCTATCTGGTAGTTGATATCCATTTCCTTAAGTTCATCTAGATGAATGCACTCTAGATCTTCTTTGGAGAGTTAAAAGAAGTTGGCTTTGGTCACAAACAAAGGCAGAGTTTGAGGGATATGATTATTAAAAGGATGGTGTGGCTGGCTGATTTCGTCTGCTGAATGATGGTGATGATTGAGATTCAGTAGTTGTAGATTTAGGGTAGGTGATCATTGGTACTTGGTGAGTCATCATAGGAGTTTAATAGACTTGGGAGTGAGAGTGATAGCGAACTGACTCATATATGGGAGCCATGAGAGTTGATGATTTTAAGGGATTTAAAGATCTACCTAGTGACTCTTCACCTGTATCCATCTTCATTTGAGAAGCACTTAGGATGCCATATAACTCCTTAAGAGTCATTGTTTTTAGGTTCTTGGTTCTTCTGATGGACACGATGTAAACTGTCCATGTCTTTGGTAATGATCTTAAAATATTTTTTAGAACATCACTATTCTCCATCTTCACTCTAGCTTAATTTAGAGAGTCTAGAAGTTTAACATATCTAAGATATGTAGCAGTCATAGTTTCTCCTTTTGTGAAAATAAAGTTCTCAAACTTCTATTTCAAGACATCTTTTTTGTTTTCTTTCATATCCATATTTCCTTCAAATCTAGCCTTCAATGCTTCCTAAAACATCTAAGCAGTTATGAATTTCTTAAGGCCATGCATGATATAGTTTGGTATGCTCATTCTGATCAACCAAAGAGCCTTTAAATCCACATCCATCTTCTTTAGATCTCCATCTGAATATTTTGTTGGATCTTTAGGAATCATGGCACCTCATTCACCTATGGCTTGAACCATGGGGACATATGTATCACACCCCGGGCCCAAGGTGGGTGGAACGTCACAGACTGGCAATATACGTGGTAGTGGAAACTAACCATCATAAGAGCACACAAGGAGAGAAATCACATGGCATTACATTTAAATAACATCATCAGGCCATAATAGTCTAGCCTAATTCAAAAGTATGAATCCATAGTAGAAAATTCAAATGTTTAACAGACATCAAATTAAATTGTCTAGCCAGCTCTAATCAAGTCATCAGTCAAGCTACTAGTGAGATCAACCGTTGCTTAGAGGGTTGTAGGCCTGGAAGACCGGACCATGCCTCTAACTCTAGGATGTAATCCCCAGATGAAATGGGCTACACCTTTAGTTTCTGGTGTCACCAGGTGGGGCACCTGTAGAAACAGACCTGAGAACCGGTTGATGTACTCGGTGTAATTTGAGCCTTTCATTTCCAAATGCAAAAATTCAACCTCCAGTTTCTCCAGTTGATTGATTGGATAGTACTTGCTGGTCATCAGCTCTTTGAATTCAGACCATTTCATTCGGCCTGGATCATTCCTGCCTTGGGGTTGAATGATAGTCTTCCACCACTCCAATGCTGGTCCTTTAAGAGATTGAGAGGCAAACCTTACCATGTGCTTGGTCTTGCACTCACTGATGTCCAATACGGATTCAATCTCATCTAACCACTGGTAAGTTTCAATTGCACCCTCAGTGCCATAGAAATCCTTTGATTTGCAAGCCATGAAGGTTTTGTAGGAACATCCAGTGCTTATCCCCTAAGTATGATCAGTGTTGCCTTCATCATTTCCAGGTCCTCCGCTTCCGGTTGTGATTCCCCAGTCTGCATTGATCTGGGCGATAATGGTTGGAATAGCATTAGCGATTTGTTGAGCCACTATGTTTGCAATTCTCTCTTCATTTTCGTGGCTGACATTTTCTCCACGTTCTGCGATAATGGTTGGAATAGCATTAGCAATTTGTTGAGCCACTAGGTTTGCAATTCTCTCTTCATTTTCATGGTTGACATTTTCTCCACGTGTTGTTTCTGGTGGAGTAGGTGGTCGATTTCCACCCTGGTTTCCATTTCATCCAGCATCCTCATTTCTTCCCCCACGAATTCCTCGTCTAGGTGGCATTCTGGTGTCAACATAGATAAACTTATTTAGCATCTTATAAATTGGTTTCAGGTATCTTGTTACATTGATTTTTACTCCTATTAGTCATGCCCACCAAATACATGAAAATTCCTATAGCACACTACAAGACATGCATAAATTTTTCATTAGAGTAACATGGAGTTAATAAATTTTATGGGGCAACCAAATGAATTTCTTTGAAATATATGATTGCACATTCCCATTTTAGGCACCCTGTAAAGGTTAGTATCATAACAAAAAATTCATAAATAGTTAAATGTAGCATCAATCAAGCAAAACAGTAGTAGTGTCATAGTATCACAAATTGGAAGATGTCATCACCCCCATGAGATAATAATAGTGTCTGAATAGATAAAATAGTTTCTTATAATAGTAGTCTCCTGCCAAACAGTCAGATCATCCCCATCATAAATGCCACTTCTTCTTCAGCCACCCAAACCAGCCCGAACTCTTCTTCTTCTGCTCCTGCTCCAAGCGTTGCATACCATGAGATGCCATCATTTCCTGGAACTGGGCGGACTGTGAGGTCCTCATGGCGTGCTGAAGAGTCACATCGTGATGCTGAATAGTCCTAAATATATCACCCAATGTGGGGTCAGAAGGACCAAAATCACTAGACCGATGGCTGGACTGGGAGTAGGGGTCTCTAGCAAGGACACTCGGGCCGTCATACATACTGCGCCTGGGCAGTATCCAATACTCGTCACGCGATAGGCGTCTGGGTGGATCAATCACCAAAGGTGCTGGTATGGGAGCCATCACAGGAGGAGGTGCAGGGGCGGCATCCTAAAGGAAATAGAGCTCCTGGGCTAGTACTCTTAAGCTGTCGTGTAATGACACGAGCACCCCTATTCTTGATAGACGGGATAGGTGAGTGAGTAGGTGCAGTGACGTGCGGTGAGTGGGAGCGGGTTCTACTTCTCTCCCGGGATGATGGTGAAGAGTCCTCCGAGGGTTCTGTGTCGTCAGATGTTACTGAAATCCATCTAGGATGACTGCATCTCCGCAAGTACTCCTCATACTGTGACGGAGGCGTTACCCTCCTGAGCCTTTCAACTAGGGCAGTCTCGTCGGCTGGGTATGTAGGCGCTTTTCCATTGCCTGCCATAATCTTGAAATCCTGTAAATTTATTATGAGTAATTTGGTTTCTCATAACTCATGACAATAATAATGAAAGCATCTAATAATAGTAATAATAGTAGTAGTGATGGCAATAGTATCTTTAATCAGTAACAATACAGGTTACAACAGACATGAAAGTTAGTTTATAAAGTTTAGACTACATAAAAACATTTCCCAAAATTTCTACTTTGAAAGAAAGGTTTTAACATCACTTAGGGGTTCGTGCCAGAATTCACGCATCCGGTAAAATCATGATTACGTTGATCAAGTGTAATCATCAATTTACCCAACTCGCTTATTCCAACACATTCCAAAACAAGGACAGTCCTAAGGTATCAGGGTTGTAGCCTAGGGTCTACTAAGATATTCCCAACTTCTCTACAACCTTTATCTCTAATACCAATCTGTCACACACCGGGCCCAAGGTGGGTGTAGCGTCACAGACAAGCAATATACATGGCAGCACAGAAGGAGAGAAATCACATGGCATTACATATAAATAACATCACCGGGCCATAATAGTCTAGCCCAAGTCAAAAGTATGAATCCATCACATAAAATTCAAATGTTTAACAAACATCAAATTAAATTGTCTAAAATGTTTCAAAGTCAAGTAATGCCATAGGTAGTCCTGTTACTAGGTCATCCATTCAAGTTCTCCAACAAACCAACTTCCATCAAAGATTACCTAAAACATGCTCAAAAAGGTTTTGGGTCCACTATAAAGTTGGTGAGTTAAGTGCTTAAAGTTTAAAAGCAAAAGGATTATTTAGAATCCATAAGTTAATTTTAAAACACAAGTATCACTGCTGTGGGGGTCACAATCAACCCTGCACTCAGTCTCGGCTAGCCTCTTCTAAAGTTGTGTTATTACAGGTTAACCAATAGGGAGAACTGAGCCTCAAACAGTGTACCACACCTGCTGAGTAATACACCATAGTTTCTTATAATAGTCGTTACATGACACAAACGACCCTACAGGATCTTAGTGTGGTACACTTCCTATTATGTCATTGGGTTATGACGGAAGGCACTATGCGTGGGGGATTCCCAAAGTAGATCTACCCATATAAAACAAGCGGTTCACCAAGAATTAATGATTACGATGCAAGTAAGTGCAGGTTCTAACATTAACCACAAGTCATAAGTATCACATAATAGCACATAAATGATTTTGGTTCAAACATAGCTTGCTTCATCCCAAAATAGTAGTAAAAAGGGAACACTAAAACTCACCTTAGGTTAATCAACGGTTCTTCGATCACAGAAAAGATTCAAGTCCTAGCACCCTATCATCAAGGTACAAGTAGTAAGCTATATTTTCTTAGACTATTGTAGGTGTAATTAAGTGCATTTTATGGTCATAAGTTCTTGTGGCTTCGTTTTTAGGAGTTTGCGTCAAAAAGTTTCCTTTTTAGGAAAGTTAGGGTTTTGGCATATAAATGACAAGTGTTTATGATTCTTACCAACTTGTTAATATAACATTAAGTTTACCAAAAGGTTCTGGTCATATAATGATTTAAATTCAGTGATATTTACGAAATTTACACTTTGGTCCCTCAAGTTTAAAATTTATAATTTTGACCCAAAAGTTTGATTCCTTTCATTTCTTGACCCAATTGGCCCTTACTAGTTCCTAGGGGTTTTTATATTGCTTTTAGGCTGTTTAAACTTAATATTTCCAGAATTTAGCTTGAGGGATTTAAAACACAAAATTTGAGTTACCGGTTACGGTAAAACAGATAATTTAAGCATCTAGTTTTAAATCTTTTAATTTCAACCCATAACACTCAAGTATAACTTATTAAGGACTTATAAAAAAGTTTATAATCTGATTTAAAAGAAGTTTTTGGGTTATTTTAGCAAAAAGCTTCGTTTCTACAATAAACCGTTAAAACTCGTTTTCACCCGAAACCGAACAACCTAATCCATTTTCTTTCAATTTTTCACCAAAATATTATCTTGGGTTTTATAAATTACTGAAATAACATGAATTTATTGGTTTTAGGATTGTTACACTATTTTTAAAATTTTATCTAAATATCTCCTGGTTTAGGCTTATTTTTGTTAAATAAATTCATAGAAATCACATATCAACCCAATAATTCACCAAATTCGGTTTTTAACACTAAAATAATTATTTTAGGGCCTGTAATTTTAAAACTTGCAACCTTTTATGTTTTGACAATTTTTGTGAATTTTACCACCTTTCGGGTCTTTAATTTCACCCATTAAGTCCATAATACCACACCTTTTTACTTATTCAACAACTACCATGAATTTTATAAGATTAATATCATCAAAATAATGGAAAAAAAATATTATCTCACAGATTTTTGCATTACAAGCATCATTGTTGCTTTTTAGAGGGTGTTTTACATCATTTGCACGTGTAATCATCATAGTTTCAGCACAAACGTTATGAAACCTTTTTGTAACTTTTAATCCAGATTATAATGATGTTCATAAACTGTTTTTAAGAAGGTTTTAACTAGGTTGAGGGGATCTTCAAAATAAGTGGATTTGTGGTGCCAAAACACATGAAAAAGAGGGTTTTTGGGGGTGCAAGCAAGTGCACCAACCATGGTTCATGATCTACCTTCAAAAGATACCTCGTGTGAAGTTGTGAGTCTCACAAAAATAGTGATATGACTGCAAGATTCTGTTTTGAACAAGAAAAGTGAGACTTATGGTAGAAAGTGGAGAAAATCACAAGAATCGCTTTATTTGGGTGAGTTGAATCTTACACTTCGAGGATGTAACATTTTTAGGTTGACTCCAAGAGTTGATGGGCTGTTGAATCTCAGTTTGGAGCTGAAACTTCTTTTATTTTGCAAGTTCTTGCAAGAAACTCAACCTTTTAGTCACCTCCTAGCTTGAGCTTGTAGTAATCGGTGTTGTGCTTGTGGAAGGCCTTCGAATTCTTGGTGAAAATGGAGAAGAAGTTGCAGAATTTTGAAGATGAGAGGGAGAGAATTCATGAGTTAGAGAGAGGAGGAAGATGAGAGTGAAAGATGCATGTATGGGAAAGAGAGGTGGAAGTGTGGGTTAGTGGGTTTGTAGGTTTCAAGAGGGTGATGTATAGTGGAAAGGGGCGGCCGAATTTTCATTGGGGTGGGGTTTAATTAAATTTTTTTATTATGTAGTGTAATTTGTTATGTAGTTTAGTTGTTGGTAATTATAGATTTAAATAAAATTTCTAAGGGTGTATAATGTAATGCCAAAAATGTGTGTGTACACATATATGATTTGTTTTATTTAAAATTCTTGCTGTCGGACCCTGAATGGATCATACATGTCAATTGAAGGGGTGGTTGATGGTTGCTCTGGTTGGAAGGAATCACAAGTCGAAGATGTAATGCCGGTGAAGACAATAGGAGAAACTGTCGGTTGTCCGCATTAGTCAATGCGGATTAGCAAGAACAAATGCGAAAGAGCAAGAACAAATGCGGATGAGAAAGAACAAATGCGGATGAAGACAACACATCCTCATTAACCAATGTGGTGAACATTTCAAATGTAGGTTATCATTTTGTACTTTCTAACATTGCTTAATAATTTTTAGACTAAGGCAAGTCATAATAGAATCTTCTAAGAAAATCAAGCATGAAGTCAATTAACATGGAAGAAGAAAATAATATTAATAATAAAATGAAATACTTCTAGATTATATTAAGGTTTAAAGTAGAACCTAGAATCTGATTGTTACAATATGGTCCATTCAGAATAAAGAGCCATAGCCTCATGTCTTTATTCTTTATGAAATCATCCATTCAGATTTTCTGACGATGACGACGATGGCGGCGGCGATGACGACGATGACAACAACAACAACAATAGCAACAACAACAACAACAACGACAGCAATAACAACAACAACAACAACAACAATATCAACAACAATAGCAACAACAGCAGCAACAACAGCAATAGCAACAGCAACAACAACAACAAATAGCAACAACAACAACAAAAATAGCAACAACAACAACAGCAACAGCAACAACAACAACAACAACAACAACAACAACAACACAACAACAACGACAACAACAACGACAATGACGACAACGACGATAACAATATAATCATAATAATAACTATAATCATAATAATAATAATGATAATAATAATAATAATAACTAAAGATATAAATAAATGAGAACATACTTGGAAACTATCAGTGACAATTTGTTGTAGAGTCTCCCCTACTCGTGCTCCTATTCGAGCTCCAAAAAAAGGTCTACTAGCAACGCCTAATGGGGTATTGTGAACTTGGGATTCTCTTTATATTAGAGCGTTCTCAAGGAAACTTGTATTCTAAATTCAACCTTAAGGTTTATATTTGTAGGGAATTATAAGGAGAAGCTGAAAGTCCCTGAAGCAATTTGGGATTCAATTGAGCTACTTGCTTGGTAGTTTGCTTTCATACGCATTGTGATTTTTTTAATAATATTACTATGATATTATTATAATTAATTCATCTATTTAATTTGTTTTTCTCTTATAACTTTTAAAATATAGCGTCTTATAAAATTTCAAATTTGCTATTGTGACGAGCTTGTTTTTCTCTACGAGTCAACTTGAGTTTCGTAAAAAACGGTGCAGGTTCAAATATAATGTATTATTATATTTAAATATTCTCTTATAACATAAAAATTTCGTCTAAAAACTATAAGTTTCAAATATTCATTTTACTCATTACTTACTCGTTTGATATATATGAAATGTGAAGTTCATATTGCTTGTATTTCAACTGTTACGTATGACCCAAACACTCGGGATGATACATAGCTTGTCTTGAGGTTATCTGAATCTTCGTAGAATATGTGGCTTATTAGTACTTCACGGTCAATCAGATGGATGTGTAGTTTGCTTTTCTTTATGGTAAAATGCAAGATGTCGCACCCCAAGCGATGGTGGAATTATCAGAGCAGACGAATGTGAATCGATTGCTCATAGTACACGACAGTAATTACGTTAAAATAATATTAAATGCTGTTTTCATTGAATAATACTAATCAAACAATGCATTACCATCATATAAAAAATCATGTAAACATAATGAAATTGTCTTTAATTTTGACTAAATGTGCATATAGAACTCCACCAATTTGCATTCTTGAAATCATGTGAAAAAGTATTGAGTGAGCTAACGAATTAGCAGGTGAGTAAACAAAGGTTTGCATACATATATAGATTGAGTAAAATATTGAAAACAATTCAATTCACATGGCAATGCCAAGACTTGTAGGACCGTTGAAGGGGTTAATGCAACAGTTTCGCAATGAGCAGAGACTTAGAACACTTAACAGATCAAATAGGGAACCAGGTTTATATTGATGATACTAAGAACACAAGTAAATATGAGACAGAACAAGAACAACAAAAAGATAATATTGGTTTTCAAGAATGATGTATAGTGCACTCAAGTTCTCTTACAAGTGTTACAAAGCATACATCAAAAGATACAAGTACTTGAGACACTTTATACTACATCCAACAGCCGGCTATACTTTGAAAGACAGCTGGAAACACTACTCTAGACAACAAGATCAATGTAGAGTCAAAAGGCAGATTGCCTTTTGACTAGTGACTATGACATGCCCGTTGGATCATATGAGGCTGGTGCAACCAAAAGAACACTTAGAGTATTTTAAAGTACAAGAGGTCTTCCGAAGACAAAATTGCTATTTCAAAGACAAGTTGAAGATCTTCCAAAGCTTAAGTATGAAGAACTTCCAAAGGAAAACAAAGTCTTTCGAGACTAAACAAAGTCATCCGAGACTAAGTAGTTATTCTTCTGAAGTATATGAAGAGCTTCATAAGGTTGAACCAAGTCTTCAGAGACCAAGTAGAACTCCAAGACAAAGTCTTCAGAAGAATGAAGTCATGGAGACTTGCAGGAGACTCGGAAGAAGTTGATTCTTCCGAAGTATAAATGGCCTCGGAAGAACTTATTCTTCCGAAGCCATTTACCTTTGGAAGAATCAACTATGAACCAGTGGACATAAGTATGGGTTGTCTGACATCTGCTGCCAACTCTAATATACTGCATGGCGCTTTCCCACGCCCATATAGTTGACCATACTTTAATCCACTGTTCACCTTTATTAGTTAGTACAGTTACCATTCTTAGTTGGTGACAAAAGGTAAGTCATGGACCTGTCATGACTACCTAATCTAGGATAGTATTTTATCTTAGATACTTTACCTCTAGCAATGTACTATTTGTCTAGTGGTAAATTCCAGCTGGTTATCCAAGTATAATTGGCTGTAGATAGTAGTATATATAGTTTCTCATTATAACTTAACTAACCATGCTTGTAAGAGTCTTGTAATACTGAGTTGAGAAGTAATATATACAAGTATCTTGAAAACCATTCTTGTGTTCATTAACTTAGTATATTATTGTCAACTTAGTTAGAGATTTTGCTTCATCAACCGAGTGAGACTTAGTGAGTTTGTGAGAAAAAATTATGTTGAGAGACCAACACCGATCCTGCAATTGGTATCAGAGCTTTTTAGGCTCTTGATTGTGAGATCTAACCATCCCAAATCATCATTGTTTCTTTACACTTACTCACTTCACTCAAATGGCTCTTAACCAAAACTTTTCTGAGTTTGAGATAGGAACCATGACCAAGGCTCCTATCATCACCCTTGATGACTTTGGAACCTGGTGCAAATCTATTAAAGTTTTCATCAAGTATCTAGACAACCACATGTGGAGATCTGTCACTCATGGTCCTTACAGCAAAAGGTGGCATCCCTGACTAGTAATGGTGCCATGATTGAGAAAGATGTTGATGACTACTTTGATGAAGACTTCAAGAAGATAGACATCAACTGCAAAGCCATGACCATGTTGCATACTGCTATACCAAACTCCATAACGGTAGGCTTTCAGCAATACGAGGCTGCCAAAGAACTATTTGATGCTTTGACGCTGATGTACTCTGGTTCTACTGAATTAAAGGAGAACAAGAAAGATATGCTGAAGCAGAAGTTTGAGAACTTCACTTATGTTGTTGGTGAGACCTTGAGCCAACAATACTTCAGGTATATGGACTTGATCACCTCTTTTTAGATTATGGGAGTGGTTTTTGAGAAAAGAGACATAGTCAGAAATTTCATGAGTGCACTTCCTCATGAGTGGACTTTTTACTATGTCTCAATCAAGAGAACTAAAAATCTCAACACTCACACTATGACTGAACTGTATGGAATCCTTGATGGATACCGTATGGAGGTGGGGACTCAAAAGAGCCACCTGATGAACAGACCCACAAATCCTGTACTTAACAATGCTCTACATGTTCCTGAAGGATCAAGAAATCCCCCACCTCAGTTGTACCTGAACTACCCCCAACAGCCATCATCCTCTTCTGGGCCATACATCTTTTTCCCTGAGACACCTAGGTCTCAACAGGCTCAACACACTCCCTTATAGGATAGTTGTGCTTTTGTTTTAAGGAGTGAGCACTCTAGAGATTTTCAATTCTATTTTGATGATCTAGAATGCTTCAGCCCAGATGATGTTGAGTATATGGACATTCTCCAGAAGATGGCTCTTTTAACCTATAGGGCAAAGAAGTTCTTTAAAAGAACTGGAAGGCAATTCCCTCAGAATCCAACTAACAACAAATTCGGGTTTGATAAGAGCAAGGCCAAGTGCTACAACTGTAACCAGCTTGGTCACTTTACTAGGGAATGTAAAGCTCTAAGATCTAATCCTGGAGCAGCTCAAGCCTCCCAACATCCTGCTACCTCAAAAGCTGCAACCAAACCCACTGAGCCGCAAACTGCAACTGTTGCTCAAGAGGTTGACTGGAGCTTTATGGTGCAAGATGTCACCCCTGCCCAAGCTCTCATGGCTGGAATTAAAGACAACAAGTTATATGAATATCTTTGTACCCCAACTTGCATTGCTAAGGTTAAACTATATCAAGACAACATGGAAATTAGATGATATTGAGTCTTTAAATATCCTAAAATCTGATTTTAAGAGAGCAGAATCTGACTATAAACTTAAAATAAAAGAGTTAGAGAAATCCGTGTCCTCTTTAAAGCATGAACATAACAACTATAGGACTCAAATAAAAGATCTAATATCCAAGTTGACTGAGGCTCAAGCCCAGCTAGTAATAGCTAAGGCTAAAGCAGAGAAGTTTGCTATTCGAGAGCATAACTTCAACACCATTATAGCATCATCCTCCCACTCCAAGGTATGCTATCAAAACAAAAGTGGGTTGGGATCTAATGAAATTGCTCCACCACACTCTCTTATGTCTGTTAGACAGCCAAGATGTCGTACTGATGAGCAAGAGGTTCCAACTGCCGACCCACTACATAGTGAGCAAAATAATGATGCAATAATGGTAACCACAATAGGGAAGGATAACGTAAAAAACCTCATCCCCACAGCTGATAAATCCTTGACTACAAAAGCCAGAAAGAACAAGATCAGGGCAGCAAGAAAAACTACCAAAATGGTGGTTGAGACTGATGAAGATAGACCCAAGGCAAAAGGGTGTATTCATCTCAGCTGGATTCCAAGTGGTTGGAAGTTCTGATTCAAGAAAGGAGTGTAGTACCAACACTCCTATCTAGCTGAAGGATCAAAAATAGAAGGGAAAGGCTATTGAAGAAGAGAATAAGTGCAAGAAACAACAGCCCACATGTCCCACCAAGAGTAACATTGAATGCATAATCCGTGGTTTGCATAACCACATGGCAAAAGATTATTACTACAATCCTGCAAGCACACATTATGCGACCAATGTTAAGAAAGAAGGAGTCAAGGATGGTTTCACATTTGGACCTTACCAAATGGTCCAAGTGTTAAGGAAAGGAAAACTTGTTTCCGAAGCTAAATTGCTTTCGGAAGAAACTCATTCTTCTGAAAGGAAAATTGCTTTGAAATACTAGCCAAAGAACAAACAAAGGAACAAAAGGAATCCTTTGAAACCTTCCGAGAAGAAGACTGCTTCAAAAGAAAAGGTGGTGAAAGCCTCTTCCGAGAAGAAAGAAGCATCGGAAGAAAGTCATACTGCTCAAGCCTCTTCAGGCTCCTCTACACTGATCAACCAAAGGATGCAACAAAAGATCAGATTAGATGCAACATCCCAAACCTCTTCTTCACAAACTATAATTGAACCCACATGCATACAATTTGGTTCAGTTATATCATCTACATTGGAAGAACCCAAGACCAACAAGGCTTAGGTTTCCAATTGTAACTAATTATTTCACCTTATGGGCAATGTCATCCACATGACAAGAATGGAAATGTGTGGATTGTGGATAGTGGATGCTCCAGGCACATGACAGCGAACAGATCTCTCCTATAATAATTTGAACATTTTGATGGAGGTCCTATTCAGTTTGGAGGTGAAGCCGGAGGATACAGTTCTGGTAGAGGTAGTGTATCCAATGGTAAGTTAAACATTGACAAAGTAAACTTTGTCAAACAGCTTAAACATAGTCTCTTGAGTGTTTCTTAATTCTGTGATCAAAAGCACCAAATGCTTTTCATAAAACATGAGTGCATTATCCTCAAACCCAGGATGATAATTCCTTAGGAGTTGGTGCTTCTTAGATCTCATAGGAGAGGGGATATGTACAAGCTGGATATGAAAAATGCTTCCCCACTGGGTGAAGTGTCATGCTTTCTTTCCAAAGCTAATAGTGATGAGTCAACTCTTTGGTATAAAAGAATGTGCCATGTTATTTTAAAACCATGAATAAGCTGGTTAAAAATAATTTGGTACATGGTGTGCCCAAAAAGGAGTTTATCTGTAAAGGCAACTATGTTGCTTGCCTGAAAGGAAAGTGACACAAGGTTTCTCATAAATCCAAAGAGGTCAACTCAATCACCACCTCATTACACTTATTGCACATGGATCTTTTTGGTCCTACAAGTATAATGAGCATTGGAAGGAAATCATATTGTCTTGTGATTGTTGATGATTTTACAAGATTTACATGTGTATTCTTTTTAAGAACTAAAGATGAAAAGGTTGAAACATTAAAATATTTTATTTTTAAAATTTAAAATCAAAAGGATCACAAGGTAAAAATCATTAGAAGTGATCAAGGGATTGAGTTTAAGAATCAAGTTCTTGACTTATTGTGTAACTCAAAAGGGATTGCCAGACAATACAGTGCTCCTAGAACTCCTTAATAGAATGGTGTTACTGAAAGGAGAAACATGACACTTATTGAGGCTGCAAGAACCATGTTAGCAGATTCAAAGCTGCCTCTAACTTTCTGGGTAGAGGAAGTCAGCACTGCATGCTATGTGCAAAACAGGGTTCTCATTGTTAAGCCTCATAGAAAAACCCCTTATGAGCTATGGAACAAGAGGCCATCGTTCATTGGCTTTCTTAGGTCTTTTGACTAGGTGTACCATGCTTAAAACTAAATACAATTTAGCAAAGTTTACTGAAAAGTCGGATGATGCTATCTTTGTTGGATATTCCTCAACCTCTATTGCTTATAGAGTTTATAACATCAAAAATCAACCATTTGAGGAATCATCCAACATTGTTATTAATGAGCACACTCCTTGTGTTAAGGGGAATGGCCTTGATCATATCTTCAATTTAGAATTGTTTCCAAACTATTCTAAACCATCTTGTGAGAATATTTTAGCTGGAACAGGAACTCAAAGTGACCCTTATGAAGATCAACTCTTTGAGTTACCCAGACCTATTCCAAGTTCTCCAAGAAGAATTGATGAACAAGCTCCCACTACTAGAAGTCCTGAAAGCTTGAACATCTCAGGAAATAATACAAGTTGTCAGCCAACTGAGCCTCAAAACTCATCAGCTGACAACTTCAGCATTCAACACCAAGCTGATGAAGACAGTGATCTGGAGGAACATGCAACTTTTGATGCTACTTCTCAGCAAAATATCCTTGATGCTGTCACACATTCATTCAATCAGTCCTCATTGAATGAGTGTGAGACATCAGCTGGTCATGGTGTTCAAAATCCTAAGCAAAACTTCTCAAACCTATATCTATCTCTGCAACTAGATATGATTCCTAGGCTTAGGATACACAACACTCATCCAGCTAAGAACATCATTGGGGATGTCTCAGAAGGTTTAAGAATAAGAAGTCAGACCCACAATGGGAATGTCTGCTTGTACTCATGCTTTCTCTCTCAAATGGAACCAAAGAAGGTAGAAGAAGCCCTTAAGGACAACAATTGGGTTGAAGCTATGCAAGAGGAGTTGCTTCAATTCAAGAGGGAAAAGGTATGGAACTTGTGTCCATTGCCACCTGGGCAAGTCCGTATTGGCACCAAGTGGGTTTTCAGAAATAAGGGAGACGATAGAGGTTTGATCATTAAGAATAAAGCAAGACTTGTTATTCAAGGATACACACGGGAGGAAGGATTAGATTACACTGATGTCTTTGCACCTGTTGCAAGACTTGAGGCTGTGAGAATCTTCCTTGCTTTTGCAGCATCCAAGAACTTCACCGTCTATCAACTTGATGTCAAATGTGCATTTTTGTATGGAGATATCGATAGAGAAGTCTATGTGTGTCAGCTACTAGGATTTGAAGACCCACATCACCCCAACTATATGTGCAAACTGGATAAAGCTCTTTATGGATTGCATCAAGTACCTAGGCTATGGTATGAGACCCTGTCTCAGTTTCTTCTAAAGAATGGCTACACCATAGGAACCATAGATAAGACATTGTTCATAAAGAAGCTTGGGAAAGACATGCTGCTTGTTCAAGTCTATTTTGATGACATCATATTTGGTTCCTCAAATGACCAAATGTGCAAAGACTTTGAAAGCATCATGAAGAAGAAGTTTGAGATGAGTTCCATGGGAAAGATGGACTTCTTCCTTGGAATTCAAGTAAAGCAGATGGAAGAAGGGTTCTTCATCAACCAATATAAGTAGGTCAAGGACATCTTAGAGAGATTTGAGATGAAAGATTGTAATCCAGCCAAGACACTTATACCCAGGAATCACAATCTTTGTCCTGATTTCGAGAGGGAGGATACTGATCAGCATCAATACAGGGTGATTATTGGATCTCTGATGTATCTCACTACAAGTAGACCTTATATCATGTTTGCTACCTGTATCTATGCAAGATATCAGGCTGCTCCCAAGGTGTCTCACCTAATTGCTACCAAGAGAATTCTTAGATACCTTAAAGGAGCTCCCAAACTGGGTCTCTGTTATCCTAAGAATAAGGACATTAATCTCTATGGGTACACTGACAGTGATTATGGTGGCTGCAACATCAACAAGAAATCCACATCTAGAGGTTGTCACTTTCTTGGTGGAAGGATCATCTCCAAGCAATGCAAGAAGCAATCATGTGTCGCTACATCAACTGCTGAAGCTGAAGACATTGCTGCTGTGAGCTGCTATGCTCAACTACTATGGATTCAAAATTAGATGTTGGACTGTGGTTTCAACTTCATGGAGACTCCTATCCACATAGACAACAAGAGTGCCTTTTCTATCACAGAAAATCCGATCAAGCACTCCAAGACAAAGCATATCAACATCAGGTATCATTTCATTAGAGATATTCATGAGAAAAATCTAATTAAACTAGTCAAAGTCAATTCAAATAAGCAATATGCTGACTTTTTCACAGAAGCCTTTGATGAACAAAGATTTGAATACTTAATTACAGCTATTGGGATGATTAACATTGACTAGTTCTTCTATTTTGAAAAACCATTTTAAATATGTCTTGTCTATGTTGTCTAAATACAATCTAAGCCCTGTTACAAAAAGGCTTTCTTCAAAATTCTAAGTATGAATTCTTCAGAAGAGACATATACCAACGGAAGAGATCTTTATCCATCTTCCAAAGGCAAATTCCTCTGCATAAATATTATTTTCCAAAGAGTTTTTAGCCTTGGAAGAAAATTTTATCAGAGATCAAATTTACTTCTGAAGCTTACTAACTTCTGTTCTCGAAAGAAGACTATACTATCGGAAGCAAACTTGTCATTGAGATATGGTTTGCTTTTGAAAGTAAAAATGGCTTCGAAAGACAATATTAGGAAACACAAGTGTTTTCTCTCGGAAGCTATTTTACCTTCGGAAGAAAACTTTACCGTGTAATGGAAATCTTTAGGCCCCACTCTACAAAAAGTAAGATTTTATTGATGATTGTCGGAATATTTTAAATGGTTTATCTTACCGTCCCTATCAAATCGCATCCCAAACACTCTTTTCACCTTATCGGTTTGGCTTTTTATACCTATTTAAAACTTTTGACTCTCTTTCTTTACTTTCTTTACCACCGCAAAAGCCCCAAATTTTTACTATCTTCTTCACTCACTCTCAAATTCCATCAATCCAATAGTACCTCTTAACAATGGCCCTAAATCCCCAACATAACCAAGTTGCCATCCTTGACTCTTCAAAGGATGCAGACTTTGCCCCTATTGTTGAATTTCTATCCCAATCGTCATATTTCGCTGCCCTCACTGTTAACCCCACCATCTACTCTAACCATATGGCTGAATTCTAGGCAAATGGTTGAAGTGAAACACTAAATGATAAAAGGGTCATCAGATCGAGGATCTGCAGACAGGAGATCACCATTACTGAATCAACCATCAGCGAGCATCTTGAGCTTCATGATGAGGGTGCCTCGACTGAATTCCCAAAATCTAAGTTGGAAGACACTTACACTCAGATGGGATATGGCGGTGATGTGAGCAAGTCTACATTCTATAAATTCTACTTCTCCTATAATTAGAAGTTCTTGCTGCACATCATCCTGCACTTCATCTTTGTTACACTCCAACAGATTTGACATTGCTAAGAAACCATTCTCCAATCCCTCCAACTCTCAAGTTGCTACTCATATCAAAAATCATCTAAGCAGTCATATCTGGCTGAGCTTATAAAGAAAGCCAAGGCTGAAGAAGAATTAAAGATAAGAGAAAAGGAAGAAGAAGAAGGAGCAACCAGACAAGGAAGAAAATTCCTGTAGATGGTTGAAGGTGCAACTTCGGAACCAATAGTTAGATGGGAATATGACTACAATTCCCATTAACTAACTCTCTTCAGAGGGATTCAACAAAGGGTGCATGTCATTCAGAGCAACTAGGAATGACTTGTAAAAGCTCCTCACCACCACATCAGGGAAGCATAAGGAGACAGACACATATCTTCTTTCCCTGGTGTTGAAGACTTTAAGAAGTAGAAAGAAATGAAGTTTTGGTAGCATCAGCCTAGGGGGAGTTTGTTGGATCGTATGAGGCTGGTGCAACCAAAACAACACTTAGAGTATTTTAAAGTACAATTGAAGAGGTCTTCCGAAGACAAAGCTGCTCTTCCGAAGACAAGTTGAAGATCTTCTGAAGCTTAAATATGAAGAACTTCCAAAGGAAAACAAAGTCTTCCAAGACTAAACAAAGCCTTTCGAGACTAAGTAGTTTTCCTTTCGAAGTATATGAAGAACTTCCGAAGGTAGAACCAAGTCTTCTGAGACCAAGTAGATCTCCTTCCGAAGTATTCATACTTAGAAGATCCAAGAAAATGTCTTCCAAAGAATGAAGTTATGAAGACATGCAGAAGACTCGGAAGAAGTTGATTCTTTCGAATTACAAATGGCCTCGGAATAACTTATTCTTCTGAAGCCATTTACCTTTGGAAGAATCAACTATGAACCAGTGGACATAAGTATGGGTTGTCTGACATCCACTGCCAACTATGATATACTGCATGGCGCTTTCCCATGCCCATGTAGTTGACCATACTTTAATCCACTGTTCATATTTATCAGTTAGTACAGTTACCATTCTTAGTGGGTGACAAAAGGTAAGTCATGGACCTGTCATGACTACCTAATCTAGGATACTAATTTATCTTAGATACTTTACTTCTAGCAATGTAGTATTTGTCTAGTGGTAAAGTCCAGCTGGTTATCCAAGTATAACCGGATGTAGTAGTATATATAGTTTCTCATTGTAACTTAAGTAACCATGCTTGTAAGAGTCTTGTAATATTGAGTTGAGAAGTAATATATACAAGTATCTTGAAAACCATTCTTGTGTTCATTAACTTATTATATTATTGTCAACTTAGTTAGAAATTTTACTTCATCAATCGAGTGAGACTTAGTGAGTTTGTGAGATAAAACTTGTGTTGAGAGACCAACACCGATCCTGTAATGCCATAGCTCATATTCTAATATATTACAAAAAGGATAAAAGGTACAAAAGTTGAAGGTTATAGACCCATAACCATAATCTACAGTTGATAAAGGCATGGACTTTTCACCTACTCATATAAGTTGGTGAATCTTCAGAGTGGCAGCGGAAAGTGGTTACGCTTTTGTCAAAAGGTGATCAGAGAAAGTATGTCTTCTCTGTCTTCGAAAGAAATCAGTCTTTGGCTTCAAAAGACTTTGTCTCTGAAGGTTCGGAAGACTTCATCTTTGGCTTTGAAAGATTTTGTCATTTGGCTTCGGAAGATTTTACACTTAGCTTATTTCCTTTGAGGTGTATAAAACTTTCAAAGTAACTTTACTCTATACTTCATGCATGCATGTTGAGAGCTCTTTGGTTGCTTTGGTTGCATCAGCTTTTATGTATAAACCTTAAAAACTCCCCTAGGCTGATGCTACCAAAACATAAGAGACTACTCATTTATTGATAGTCCTCATGAGGATCAAGACCATTACTTTCTTTATCATTTGGTCAAAATCCATCAGACTCTCATAGTATCTTCTCATATCATAGAGATCATGTAGAGGAAGATCTAGTATGTCTTGCCAGAAGTTGACATCTTGACCTCCTTGATCTCTAATAACATACCATCTGTCCATATTAGCGACAAAGGTCCAGGACAAGATAGGTCTCCTAACAGCAAGAGGCTCTACTTGAATAGGAGTTGGATGAGCAGCCTCTTCTTGATCACCCTCAGGATGTTCTGACCCATCCTGAGGTGTAGAGGTGGATGCCTTGGACTTCTTCTTCTTCTTCTTGTCCCTTCTAATAGCCATCCTTTTCTTCCCCTTTCCAGATTTCAACTAAGAAGACTGACCTTCAGCACCAGGTTGTTCTTGTGTGTCTTTCTTAGTTGTGTCCTCTTCCTTCATAGGTTCAGAAGAAAAGGGATCAGGACCATGCTGTGGATCAGAAGATGAAGTTGGCTGTGGTTCAGCACTAGGTCCAGGTAACCAAATTGGATGCATGTGGGTTCAGTTATAGTTTGTAAAAAAGAGGTTTATGCTGTAGTATCACTTCTGATCTTCCATTCCATCATATGGTTGATTAGTGTAGATGAGCCTAAATAGGCTTGAGCAGCATGACTTTCTTCCAAGGCTTCTTTCTTCTCGGAAGAGGTTTTCACCTCCTTTTCTTCCGAAGTAGTCTTCTTCTAGGAAGGTTTCGAAGGATTCCTTTTGTTCCTTTGTTTGTTCTTTGGCTTGTCTTTTGAAGCTATTTTCCTTTCGGAAGAATGAGTTTCTTTCGAAAGCAACTAATCTTCAAAAACAAGTTTTCCTTTCCTTAACACTTGGATCGTATGGTAAGGTCTAAATGTTAAACCATCCTTGACTCCTTCTTTCATAACATTGGTTGCATAATGTGTGCTTACTGGACTGTAGTAACAATCTTTAGCCATGAGGTTATACAGACTAAAAATTATGCACTCAATGTTATTCTTGATGGGATATGTGGGTTGTTGTTTCTTGCACTTCTTCTCTTCTTCAACAACCTTTCCCTTTAATTTCTGATCCTTCGGCTTGATAATAGTGCTAGTACTACACTCTTTTCCTGAATCAGAACCTCTAATCACTTGGAATCCAGTTAAGATGAATACACCCTTTTGCCTTGGGTCTATCTTCATCTTAGTCTCAGCCACCTTCTTGGTAGTTTTTCTTGCTGCCCTGATCTTGTTATTTCTTTCTTTGGTGGTTAAGGGTTTATCAGCTGTGTGGATGAGGTTTCCTACCTTATCCTTCCCTGTGGTAGTTTCTGTTATTGCATCATTCTTCTGCTCACTAGGTAGTGGGTCAGCAGTTGGAATCTCTTGCTCATCAGTACTACTTCTTGGCTGTTTAACAGAGACAAGAGAGTGTGATGGAGCAATTTCATTGGATCCCAACCCACTTTTGTTTTGATAGCATACCTTGGAATGGGAGGATAATGCTATAATGGTGTTGAATTTATGTTCTTGAATAGCAAACTTCTTTGCTTTAGCCTCAGCTATTACTAGCTGGGCTTGAGCTTCTGTCAACTTGGATATTAGATCATTTATTTGAGTCCTATAGTTGGTATGTTCATGTTTTAAAGAGGACAGTTTTCTCTAACTCTTCTAATTTGAGTTTATAGTCAGATTCTGCTCTCTTAAATTAGATTTTAGGATATTTAAGAACTCAATATCAGATCTAATTTCCATGTTGTAGTCCTGCTACAATTTAACCTTAGCAATACAGGATGGAGTACAGAGATGTTCATATACCTTGCTTCTTCAGTTCCAGCCATGAGAGCTTGAGCAGGGGTGACATCTTGCACCATAAAGCTCCAGTCAACCTCTTGTGCAATAGCTGGAGTTTGAGGCTTAGTGGGTTTGGTTGCAGCCTTTGAGGTAGAAGGATGTTAGGAGGCTTGAGCTGCTCCAGGATTAGATCTTGGAGCTTTATATTCCCTAGCAATATGACCAAGCTGGTTGTAGTTGTACCACTTGGCCTTGCTCTTATCAAACCCGAAATTGCTATTAGTTAGATTCTGAGGGAGCTACCTTCTAGTTCTTTTAAATAACTTCTTTACTCTGTAGGTAAAAGAGCCATTTGCTAGGCAATGTACATATATTCAACATCATCTAGGCTGAAACACTCTAGATCATCAAAATAGAATTGAAAATCTCCAGAGTGCTCACTCCATGAAACAAAAGCACAACTATCCTGGAAGGGAATGTGTTGAGCCTGTTAAGACCTGGGTGTCTTAGGGAAAGTGATGTATGGCCTAGAACTAGATGATAGTTGTTGGGGGTAGTTTAGGTACAATTGAGATTGGGGAGTTCTTGATCCTTCAGCAACATGTAGAGCATTGTTGACTGCAAGATTTGAGGGTCTGTTCATCTGGTGGCTCTTCTGAGTCTCCATCTCCATATGGTATCCATCAAGGATTCCATACAGTTCAGTCAAAGTAAGAGTGTTGATATTTTCATTTCTCTTGATTGAGACACAGTAAAAAGTCCACTCATGAGGAAGTGTGCTCATGAATTTTCTAACTATGTCTCTTTTCTCAAGATAGACTCCAATAGTCTGAAGAGAGGTAATCAAGTCCATATACCTGAAGTATTGTTGGCTCAAGGTCTCACTAACAACATAAGTGAAGTTCTCAAACTTCTGCGTCAGCATATCTTTCTTGTTCTTCTTTGGCAGTCTCGCATTGCTGAAAGCCTACCATTATGGAGTTTGGTATAGCAGTAAGCAACAGGGTCATGGCTTTCCAGTTGATGTCCATCTTCTTGAAGTCTTAATCGGAGTAGTCTTCAACAACTTTCTCAATCATGGCACCATTACCAGCCGGGGCCGCCACCTTTGGCTTGTAAGGACCATGAGTGACAGATCTCCACATGCCGCTATCTTGATACTTGATGAAACCTTGAACACATTTGCACCAGGTTCCAAAAACATCAGGGGTGATGATTGGAGCCATGGTCATGGTTCCCATCTCAGACTCAGAATATTTTTGGTTAAGAGCCATTAGAGTGAAGTGAGTAAGTTTGAAGAAACAAGGGTGATTTGGGATGGTTAGATCTCATAATCAAGAGCCTAAAAAGCTCTGATACCAATTACAGGATCGGTGTTGGTCTCTCAACACAAGTTTTATCTCACAAATTCACTAAGTCTCACTCGATTGATGAAGCAGAATCTCTAACTAAGTTGACAATAATATAATAAGTTAATGAACACAAGAATGGTTTTCAAGATACTTGTATATATTACTTCTCAACTCAGTATTACAAGACTCTTACAAGCATGGTTACTTAAGTTACAATGAGAAACTATATATACTACTATCTATAGCTGGTTATACTTGGATAACCAGCAGGAATTTACCACTAGACAAATACTACATTGCTAGAAGTAAAGTATCTAAGATAAAATACTATCCTAGATTAGGTAGTTATGACAGGTCCATGACTTACCTTTTGTTACCAACTAAGAATGGTAACTGTACTAACTGATAAAGGTAAACAGTGGATCAAAGTATGGTCAACTACATGGGCGTGGGAAAGCGCCATGCAGTATATCAAAGTTGGTAACTGATGTCAGACAACCCATACTTATGTCCACTGGTTCATAGTTGATTCTCCGAAGGTAAATGGCTTCAGAAGAATAAGTTATTCCGAGGCCATTTATACTTTGAAAGAATCAACTTCTTCCGTGTCTTCTGTAAGTCTTCATGACTTCATTCTTTGGGAGACATTGTCTTGGATCTTCTAAGTGTGAATACTTCGGAAGGAGATCTAGTTGGTCTAGGATGACTTGGTTCTACCTTCAGAAGTTCTTCATATACTTCGAATGGAAAACTACTTAGTTTCGGGAGACCTTGTTTTCCTTCAAAAGTTCTTCATACTTAAGCTTCGGAATATCTTCAACTTTTCTTCGGAAGAGCAGCTTTGTCTTTGGAAGAACCCTTCAATTGTACTTCAAAATACTTAAGTGTTGTTTTGGTTGCACAAGCCTCATATGATCCAACAGCTAGCTTGCCCTTGAGATCGATGATCTCAAGTTGTTGATCATTGACCCTCTTATGTAAGGTAGTCACCTGAGGTTCAAGGTGACTGACCTTTAAGACTAAATAAGTGCATGTTTTAGTCAGTTGTTGCACCTTTAGTTTTAGACTCCCCTCATCTTCAGTAGAAGAATCACTGGGGGATGAGAGAAAAGGACAAAAGTGATCTCAAGTTGTTAATCATTGACCCTTTTTTGTAAGGTAGTCACCTGAGATTCCAGGTGACTAACCTTTGAGACTAAATAAGGGTAAGTTTTAGTCAGTTGTTACACCTTTAGTTTCGTACTCCCCTCATCTTCAGTAGAAAAATCACTGGGGGATGAGAGAATAGGACTAAAGTCTTCTTCCTCATCTCCAGCACTAAGTTCTTGGCTGCTGGATTTCCCCTGCACCATGACATCTTCAATTGAAGTTTCAATGGGCTAGGTTGCCATGGTTGAGGTCTTAAAGATGTAATCACTTGTGGAAGTAAGAGCCTCTTCCATATGGACCTCCAGAACTTGTTCAAGGAGATCCAACTCAGTTGTGGGTGGATGATGTGGGCTAGACATGGGTGATTCAGGAGCACTCTTCTCTCCATGAGAAGGGGTGGTGAAGAGAGACTCATGGTACTCACTGAATCCCATGTCTTCATCATCATAGAATTAAAGGTTTGGTATGGGTTGATTGAGGTCTAAAGACTGAGGATGGTAACTTTCCTTTAAAGGTTACTCACTAGAGTTTTGAGACTCTGATTGAAGGCTTAAGTGTAAGGCTCTGTTCCCGGAACGCTTACAGATGGTCATTCATAGCGTAAAACATCTAAAATATAACATTTGCAGCAGGAATATCTTTTCATTAATAAATTAAAATTGTGTTAAGTCATAACATCATTTGTTTACATCCCAAAAAATTGTATTAACACAATAACATTCTAAAAAATGTTGATGCCAGACTCGAATCTTTCCTAGTAGCTTATGCATCCATGCCCGCACCTCCTCAACATCAATCATTACCTGCCAAGTATTATGCATACATAGTGACACTGAGTGAGTTCTAGTTTAACAATAAAATACTTTTTCATACATTTCAAAACCTTTAAATTTAGTGCGTGATCATTCATCATTACATACATATCCTCATATTCAGTTATTATCATTCATTTGTTCATTTCATACATTTTGAACAATCATTATTATCTTTCACTTTCATCTAGACCAATGTCGTATGCTATACCCCAAACATTGTGCATGAAGCTGGTATTGGGCTGAAGTCTATAGATAGACACTAACATTGTGCACGAAGCTGACTCCAGTACCATGGCAAGCGACAAGGCTCCCGTTTCGTATGTATTATTCAATCACAAAGATTGACCCCTATGTGCATTCTCATGGGTTAGCTAAACCACACACAGTTGAGCTAACAACCCAATGGCTATGAACCTTCATTCGTTTGCTTGTAAAACTTTCATTCATTCATTAAGTTTCACTTTCATTAACATTAACTTTCACTTCATTACATAATACTTATTCTTAGTTAGTATAAATCACACCAAGTAAGAAACATCGTGAAAACCCCCTTTTATTTATAACGAATTCACCCATAGTCCATACAATCACATTCTCTTCAAAATGAATAACAAACAATAATATCCGACCCTCCACGGGATAGCAGGGGTTCGGGGGCGGCAGCTCCTGACAGCGGGGTTCTAGGAGCAGTAGCCCCTAGTGGGGTCCAAGGGGCAACGCCCTTGGGTAGGGCCGGGCTGTTAAAACCTATCTTGAGATCTTTGCCATAAAATAAACATATATATATGTAGCATAATTTGTTATAGAAAATTCTATCTTCCTGTTAAAACCTCTTGAGATTTTTGCCATAAAATAAACGTATATTTAGTATGCATAACAGCCCCAAAACATAGAAAACTTGTAAATAGGAGATCTAGAAGTCACCTAGTCTTCGTAAATAACTTCACCTAAATAAGGCTCACAGTACACAGTCTGCATATAAGTGGACATGCAAACAGGTCATTTTCTACACAGTTTTGCATGCAGTTTCGCTGCCAATTTCGCTGACAGTTTAGCAGTAAGAGGCTCTACTTGAATAGGAGTTGGATGAGTAGCCTCTTCTTGAACACCCTTAGGATGTTCTGACCCATCTTGAGGTGTAAAGGTGGATGCCTTGGACTTCTTCTTCTTCTTCATTTTGTCCCTTCTTATGGCCATCCTTTTCCTCGTTCTGAACTTTAAATAAGGAGACTGGCCTAGACAGGTTGTTCTTGTTTGTCTTCCTCAGTTGGCTCCTTGTCCTTCACAGGTTCAGAAGTAGAAGGATCAGGACCCTGCTATGGATCAAAAGATGAAGCTGGTTATGATGAAGCACTAGGTCTAGGTTGTGTTGTCTCATGGGGTTCAACCTTGACATCAGCTTCAGGTGCAGCCTGAGTTAGTGGAGAATGCAAGTCAACCAGCTCACCTCTTTTGATCTTTTTCTTTATCATTATAATATGCTCATCTATGGTGGATAAAGACACTGGACCAAGCCACCTTCCGGAGAATGCATACAGCTTCAAGAAGCTCACCATCTGCTATCTATCAGCAGATTTCTTCAAGTTTGCTCTGATAGTGGCACTTGACTTTGCAGCCTCTTCCCTCATCTTCCTATTTGCAGATTTTTTTCTCTTTTTTCACTTGTTGCTCAAGGAGCTTGAGGTATTCAAACTCAATATAGTCATATGGTAAGGGAAGAAGGTCTGCTTCTTGATACAGACCTGTGGTACTCAAGTAAGCGATCATGTTTTGTCTAACTTGTTCCCTATGTACCTGAGTTTGTTGCTCAGCAGCCATTATCTTTGTCTTAGGACTTTCCTGAACTGGGGAGAGGGTAGGAGCTTTGTAGATTCTCTTTGTCCTTCTTTCTTCTTTGATCTTGAGAAGCAAATATGTTGTCTCAACTTCCTTCCTCTCCTTTGACACTTTCATGTCAGTAAGTTCATTTACTTCCTCTAAGGGGAAAGAGATGAGTTCATGAATGTTTTAGTTCCTGGACCACAAATAGTTCAATGTGGCTACCCTAACAACTCATCATCTTGAGTGCTTGGCCTGGGGGCAGCCCTGATTACAGCTTCCATGAAGCCAGGGATCCTACTTGAACTCTCTCCCCTTACCTTCCTCTTCCTCTCTCTTAACTCCTCCTCAATCTCCATAGGAGTCATCTTCCTTTTTCTTTTGTCACTCACAGGCATGTGTGACTTAGAGTGGAGAGAGCTTTGGACTTTATTGCTTGGTGTTGCACTTGAGCTCTGGCTAGAGAGAGGCTGTGAGATAGCTTCACTAGCTGGTGCCTCACTGAGGGAAATAGGTGCTGAAGCAGTTCTTGTCTCAAGGTTCATAGGCTTAACTGCTGGGTTTTCAGCCAAGGTTTCGCCTTTGAAGCTAATCTTAGGGTCTACCTCAGCATCCAGTTGACTAACAGTCTAGCCTACCAGCCTCTGTCTATATATTCAGGTTCTCAACTTTAACTCTTCAAACACCCGCTGTTGAATCCTATCATCTAACCTTGTAGCTTGCCTGTTTTAACTTGGGCTGGCAAGTGGGAGGTCAACTAGATAGGTGCTCTCATAGTATCTCAGGCTATTGAAGTTGAAGATCTCTTGTTGCCCCTGAGATCTAGAGATTACTAGGGCTCTCCTTTCAGCATCATACCTCCATCCCACTATTGAATTCTTAGGAGAGTAAGATGGAGTAGGCATAGCCCTGGCTATACCCTCCATAGACAAGCTTTGAATGAGTGAGTACACATCAATATGGACCTGAGGAGGTTGTTGAGTATTGACAACTACAAGTGAGGGTGGTGAGTCTTCCATGTCCATACTCTTAGAGGAACTCCCAGGTTTAGTGATTGTAAGTAAGACTTTCTCTCCCTTTTTGGTAGCATCACCCTCTTGTAAAGGGAAGCTAGGAGTTTGGTCTACCACATCCATAGGTTCTTGTAGGTCTGGTTGAGTCCTCTGGATGGGTCTCTTAGCTAACTTGCCCTTGAGATCAATGATCTCAAGTTGCTAGTCATTGACCCTTTTATGTAAGGTAGTAACCTGGAGATTCTAGGTGACCAACCTTTGAAACTATATAGGTGCAAAGTTTGGACAATTTGTGTACCTTTAGTTGCATACTCCTCTCATCTTTATTAGAAGAATCATGGGGGATTAGAGAATAGGACCAAGGTCTTCTTACTCACCACCAGCTTCTGTTTCTTGGCTGTTGGATTACCCCTACACAATAACAACTTCAAAGGAAGTTTCAATGGGTTGGGTTACCATGGTTGAGGATTTAATAATGTAATCTCTTGCAAAAATGAGAGCCTCTTCCATATGGGCCTCTTGAATAGATTCAAGGAGGTCCACCTTAGTTGTGGGTGGATGATGTGGGTTGTATATAGGTGATTCAAGAGCACTCGTCTCTTCTTGAGTAGGGGTAGAGAAGAGAGACTCATGGTACTCACTAAATTCTATATCTTCATCATCAAAGAATTCAAAGTTTTGTATTGGTTAGTTGAGGTCTAGTGACTATGGATGGTAACCTTCCCCTAAAGGTTGATCACTAGAGTTTTGAGACTCTGAGTAAAGGCGTAAGGCTAGGGTTATGAGCTCGTCATGCTAAGCATGAGATAACTTAACACTAATCATAGAAATAATAGGAGTGGTATGCTCCTCAGGAGAAGTGGGAGCCCTAGTGTCCACTTCTTCTAGCATGGTTAGTGACTTGGGGACCTACTCAACCTGAATAGACTGAGCAGGGAATCGTTTGGATTTTCTTTGGTAGTGATAGTTATTTGTGTCTGTGTGGAGGTTGCAGATGTAGAAGGTGTGGGTTCAACATTGGCTGGTGCTGCCAAGTTGTCACCTTTACCCTTGAGAAGCCAACAGTTGGCTTTCTAATCATCTTGAAGATGCCGGGCTTCATCTGTCCCAATTTAAGAATCTTACCTCTTCCCCTTAACTATGAGCCTAGTTCACAGTTAAGAATGAATTGAACATATCTAGGGAACATATAATTCTAGGGAGTCCAAGTTAGCAAGCAGATTTGTATAAAAAATTGAAAATACCTAAACTTTACCCCTTGTACCATTCCATGGACTATGTAGGAAAGGTCTTCAGGAATTTGGTCCCAACCTCCATGTTTGTTTGATAGGGAGTGGATGACTACATGGAGGAGGTACTTCCATTTGGATGAGACCTTACCCTTTTTGAAGGTTCTTATGGAGTAGTCCCCTTCATAGCCAATTTGTTGGAATGAGTTGTTCATAGCAGACTTCCGGAAGGACAAGTCATCTTCTTCATCATCCAGCCTTAGATGAGAGTTGATGGTGGCTGGAGTGATGAATATTGTCCTCCCTTGTACTATGGTAGATAGTGCCTTCCCACCATCCAAGATGACCTCTTGGCAGGTCCTCTAGAACTCTAAAAATTGACCTTCATATAAAGGAGGGTCTATTGTGGAGCGGTGAGGTAGTTGGTTATAGACAAGAGCGGCAAACATTTGAGAAACAAGGTTCTTTCTCAGATGATAACAGAGCAACTTGATTAGGTTGCCTGTCTAACTGCATGGACAAATCTGGCTGGTTTTAGGGATCAGGGTTAGCCATTTTGAGTAGCTTTGAGATGAAGAAAGGTAAGAACAAGGTTGGTTTGTGGGTGAATTTCAGGTTTGAATTTTGCAGATGAAGGAGAAAGTGAAAGAGGGGGAACCGTTGTATGAATATATATATGATATTTATTTGAGACAATGTTAATGCAAACGGATAAACATTGAAATCCGGATGTTAGTCCCACCTCTGAAAAAGTGCCCAAAAAGGTAGTTTTCTTAGAAGTCGAAAATCTTCCGAAGGTAATTTGTCTTCTGAAGTTTGAGAAAATTCCGAAGCTAATTTGGCTTCGAAAGAAATTCCTTAGCTTTTGAAGAATTTTCTTCTGAAACTTCCGAAGCCAATTTTGCTTCGGAAGATATTCCTTAGCTTTCCAAGAATTTTGCTTCGGAAAAAAAATACTAATAGTATTCTTACTTCCTAGATAAATATTGCTTCAGAAGATATCGAGTATCATAAATTTTATTCAATGAGAGAATAAAGCTTCCGAGACTTAATTGCTTTTAGAAGAAAATAGTCCTTCAATTCATGTAAGTACATAGTGACAAATATAAGCTTTGGAAGATATATCAAAATGTCTTCCAAAGGTTAATTTCTCAGAAGTAGTTATTAGTTTTGAAGACATAATTTTCTTCCGAGACAACTTAATGTCTTCCAAAGGAAAGCATATCTAAAATTCTCAAAATTCAAGGGGATATCATTTTAAAAAGTTTCTTCCAAAGTAAACTAGGCTTATATGGTGATCATATAGACAACTTAAGAAACACATATTTCAAAAATAATATTGAATTTAGTTAAAGAAAAATCTATTCAAAGTTAATCATACCAATAGCTGATACATGATACGTAAATCTCTGCTCATCAAAAGCGTGTGTGAACAGATTAGCATATTGTTCATTTGTGTTAACTTTGACTAGTTTTATCAATCCCTTTTCAAAATTATCTCTAATCAAATGAAACCTAATATTGATATGCTTTGTCTTTGAGTGTTGTACAGGATTCTCTGTAATAGAGATAACATTGTTATTGTCTATATGGATGGGAGCCTCCTTGAAGTTGAATCCATAGTGTAGCATCTGATTCTGTATCTAAAGCAATTGAGCACAACAACTTGCAACAACAAGGTATTTAGCTTCAGCAGTTGATGTAGATACACAGGATTTTTCTTGCATTGCCATGATACTATCCTTCCACCAAGAAATTAACATCCCTAAGATGAAGACTTTGCAGTCATATTGCAGCCACCATACTCACTATCAGTATAGGCATACAGACTAAAGTCAAAATTCTTTGGATATCAAAGGCCCAGTTTAGGAGTACCTTTGAGATATCTAAGAATTCTATTGACAGCAACCAGGTGTGACATCTTAGGGTTGGTTTGATATCTTGCATAAATACATGTAGTAAACATGATATCAAGCCTACTAGTTGTGAGGTACATAAGAGACCCAATCATAGCCCTGTATAGATGTTCATCAACACACTCCCCCTTAAGATCTGGTCCTAGAGAGTGGTTTCTAGCTATAGGTGTCCTAGCAACCTTGCACTCAGTCTTATGAAATCTGGTAAGTATGTCCTGCACATACTTTGATTGGTTTATAAAGATGTCATTGTCAACTTGCTTCACTTGAATTCCTAGAAAGAAATTGAGTTCCCCCATGGCACTCATTTCAAATCTATTCTTTATCAACTTCTCAAAGTCTTTGCAGAGCTTTGGATTAGTTGACCCAAAGATAATGTCATCTAAATAAACTTGAACCAGCATCAAGTCATTTCATGTTCCTTTGATGAAGAGTGTTCCGTTAATAGTACTTATCTTGTATCCATGCTGACAGAGATACTTTGATAGTGTCTCATACCACTTCCTTGGAGCCTGATGCAGCCCATACGGAGCTTTGTCAAGCTTGCAGACATAATCAGGATGATCAGGTTCTGTAAAGCCAGGTGGTTGTTTAATATACACCTCCTCATTAATCACCTTATATAATAAGGCACACTTGACATCAACTTAATAGAGCTTGAAATCCTTGAATGCAGCAAAAGCCAGGAATATCCTAATAGTTTCATGTCTTGCTACAGGAGCAAAAACATCTATGTAGTCAATCACTTCTTGTGTTATCCTTGAACAACCAGTCTTGCCTTGTTCTTGATGACAGTCCTCTATTATCCTTCTTGTTTCTAAACACCTACTCGGTACCTATGGTAGTCTTCCCTTGAGGAAGACGACATACATTCCAAACCTTTTATCTCTTGAGTTGAAGCAGCTCCTCCTATTTTGCTTTAACCCAACTTCCATCCTTCAAGGCCTTATCAATCTTCTTAGGCTCTATCTAGGATAAGAAACAAGAGTGTAGACAAACATTTTTGTCATGGGTTTGTCCTCTTGTTCTCACCCCCGTCTCAACATCTCCAATGATGTTTATGATGTGATGTGACTTGTGGATTCTCAGTTGAGGAATGACAAAAAGTTGGTTGGACAGATATAAATTTATGAAATTCAGTTCTGGTGCTTGAGAATCATCCATTATATCAACACACTTATCAAGAGTAACTTGATCCATTGAGTGTGTTACATCATTGATGTTGCCTTCTATGTAGTGGTTATCAGCATCAAGAAATTCTTGATCACTATCACTACCTCCATCTCTTCCTACATTAGAAATTCCTTTATTTGAGTTCTTTTCCTCAGTGCTGGCATGTATAGGCACCTTAGATGTATCAGCTGAAGAATTTGTCATGGTTGTGTAGTTAGATTTCTAACTACAAGGCTAGTTACAACTGGAGCTGAAGTAGTTTGAACACTTGGTATTCTCACTTAAATCTTGGATAAGTATCTCCTGTTAATAAGGTACCTGTAGATCCTGAAACATCTTCACAAGACTTATTAAAATAGTAGGTAATTAAATCAAGATCAAACAGGCAATTAGGACCAGAACCTTTCACACTGGGTGTGTGCTCATTGATGGTCACATTGGCTGACTCCTCAATTACTCTAGTTCTGAGATTGTATACTTTATAAGCCTTAGCTTAGGAAGAGTATCAAATAAAGTGTCCATCATCTAATTTCTTAGCAAATTTGGCTATTTGATCATTAGCATTCAAGATGGTGCAGGGACATCCAAAGGATCTGAGGAAACCAATAAAAGGTCTCCTTTTGTGCCATAATTCATAAGGAGTCTTACCATGAGTCTTGAATACTAAAACTCTATTCTGCATATAGCAGGCAATGTTGATTGCCTCTGCCCAGAAGGTGATGGGTAGTTTAGAGTCAAATAACATGGTTCTTGCATCTTAAATAAGTGTCATGTTTCTCCTCTCAGCAACACCATTTTGCTGAGGAGTCCTGGGAGCATTATAATGTCTTGTAATACCCTTTTCATCACAAAATGCATCAAGGATTTAGGTTTTTTTTGGTTCCTTGATCACATCTGATGATCTTGACCATATGATCATATTGATTCTCATTTTTCAGAATGAAACTCTTCAGATCTCTGGAGTCTCATCCTTAGTTCTAAGGAAGAAGACCCAAGTATATCTTATGAAGTCGTCTGTGATCACCAAGCAATAAGAGGTCCTTCCTAGACTCATTACACCGGTGGGGCCAAAAATATCCATATGTAATAAGTGTAGGGGAGTAGTGATGGAGTTCATTCCTTTGGCTTGTGAGACACCTTGTGTTGCTTCAGTTTCTGGCATGCGACACAATGGTCATCACTTGTAAACTCTTTCTTTGGCATTCCAGTTACCAATCATTCTTAATTATTTATTCATGTTTTTAATGTTTACATGGCACATTCCTTAATTCCAGAGGAAAGACTTATCACTATTGGCTTTAGATAGTAAACAAGAAACTTCTCTTGAAGGGGATGTTTCCTACAATCCATCTTGTACATGTTCCCTTTCCTGGGGGCTCTAAGTAGAATATGCTTTTGAGGAATGACCACCCTAGGCTTGAGAACAAGGAACTCATGCTCAGTAAAAAGCATGTTGTGTCTCTGATCACAAAGTTAGGATACACTCCAAAGATCATACCAAGCTCCTTGACAAAGTTTAACATCTCAATATTGAGCTTACCATTTATGACCCAGCCCCTTTCGGTGATGTACCCACCTGATTATCCTCTAAAAGGAACTGGCCCTCTATCGATTTTCTCAAAATTTTGAAGCAAAGAGCCATTTCCTGTTATGTGCCTGGAACTACCATTGTCAATGATCCATACATTCCCTTTGGTCTTTAGTTATTCCTACACAGAAAGAGATGGTTAGTTACATTTAGAAACCCAAGCCTCATTGTTCTTGGGCTTGTCAAAGTGAACAGAAGATAATGCAATAGTAATTGATCCTATATGCAAGTTATGAGGATCATTTGCAATTATTGATGAAGAACTTTCAGTCACATGGCCTTCCTTTATCTTCCATACCATCTTTGGAAGATTACACTTGGCCTTCAACACTTTGGAAGCTTTGACGACTTCAAAGTTTTGGAGACTGGACCTTCAGAAGATTTTATATCTACTACAGCAGACTTTATTACTTCGGAAGCATTCCTTTCTTTCGAGACCAAATTTTCTTCCGAAGGTAAGTTTTCACTTATCTTCTTCTTCACTTTGGAGCTTCAAAAAGGAAGAGATTCTCCATCCGAAGCTATCCTCTTCTTCTAAGAAGTTTTCTTCTTAGTCATGATGATAGTACTTTTGGGATTATAGATGCAATCCTTAGCAATATGAGAAATACTACCACACATGATGCATTCAGTTGACATGCTTTTGAGAATCATGTTTTGAGTAGGAGGCTGAGCTTGATCACTTTCCACTTACTCTTCATCTTCTCAGATGATGCAGCAGGCTTCTTAGGATGAGGCTTGCTCTTAGAACTGGATGGTTCAGGCTGTGTAGCAATGGTGCTATTTTATCAGCCTTCTTCTCTTGACCAAGATGATTTGGACATGAACTTGAACTCCTGGTACCATAGTCCATATTTGAGTTCTCAGTCATTACCACTTCAAATCCAGCAGAAATAAAAACTTCCTTTTGCTTGGAGTTGAAGGTGGCCTTGATCTCTTGAACTTTATTTGACTTTCTTTTTACTGCCCTGATCAAGTTCTTCCTTACAGACTTGGCCATCCTTGGCTATATATTCTCCAGGAGAATAGTGTCCCTTCTTAGGATAACCCTTTTCACTCACCTTCTTCTTGGAACTACAAGTGAAACAAACACCTGATGGGATCTTTATAAATCAATCTAAGTATGTTCAATACATCTTAGTGAGATTTCAAGATACTGATGCTAAAGCTGCTAAAACCCCTATGTCCAAAACATGTTCTTTAACTCCTGATCTTGAGGGAGAAGCAGTTGATCAGTAGAGTATAGAGCCATCATTGGATCTCTCATGTAAATCACTACAAGCAGACCAAATATTATGTTTACCACATGTCTATTCTCAAGATTTCAAGCTACTCCAAAAGTGTCACACATGATAGGTGCAAAGAGGATTTTGAAGTATCTTAAAAGGGAACTAAGTTGTGATTATAGTACCCTAAGGGTGCTTACTTCAATCTCTATGGATATATAGATAGTGACTATGGAGGATGCAGTATCAACAAGAAATCCACCTCGAGAAGACGTAAATTTCAAGGGAGAAGATTGGTTTCATGGCAATGCAAGAAGCAAACCCATGTCTACATAAACTACTAAAGTAGAGTACATTGTTGCTTCTAGTTGATGGCTTAGGAGTTATGGATTCAAACTCAACTTCAAGATTATGGGGTAACCTTCTCGAATACCCGAGTTTCGATTGACAACAACAGTGCCATCTCAATTAAAAAAATCAAGTTCAACATTCAAAGGCAAAACACATTGATACCAGGTATCATTTCCTTAGATATTGTGAAGAAAAGAAAATGATTAAATTAGTTAGGGTTCATGCAAATGAACACTATACAGATCTTTTCATAAAAACATTTGCTGAAACAAGGTTTAAATATCTTGTATCTACTATTAGGATGATGAACTTTGAATAATTAAATGCTTTACAAAATAAAATTTGATAAAAATTGTGAAAAATTATTTTCTTAATAACAAAATTTCGTATTTGCCGATTATCACAATTCAGCAGATAGGAGGACTATGCACATGTCTTTTAAAAGATCTGGTGGGACCCACTTCTATTTATCGATAGGTAGTGGCACCATAGTGTTTGCCTGAAAAGATTGTTCCATCATCATAAAACCATCAGATTTACAGTTACGATGGTAAAAAGTTCTAAAATATTACTACTACAATAACAAATTATCATGAACTGTAAATCTGTACTTCCTGCCATTGTCATCATCTACACTCATCTAAGAGCAAAAACCTACAAAAGCACTCATCTCTTCAAAAGCCCTATCCAAACTCAAATTCTTTCCGCCGCTCTTAACCTAGAATTCCGACCAAATCACAACGTAGCCGCTTCACTTGAACACATTGGTGATTCAGTCCATGACCTTGTTCTTAACTTCCTCCGCAATAGCAACTACGCTTTTGTATTTTCTGTCGATCCTATGATTTGTGTACCGCACATCACGCAATTCTGGAGTACATGTTCAATTTAAAGAGAACATGGAACCAAAGTCTTAACTTCAGTGGTGCAAGGAATGAAGATCACTATCTCTTGCGAAAAGATTAGTCAACATCTCAAACTCAATGACGAAAATGGTGAATCTTCCTTCTCTAAAGATGTGGTGAGTGTCACTTTCAAGGATATAGGATAAGAAGGACCACTCCCAACATCCACCTTTTCCAAATCAATTGTATATCATAATTGGAGAATCTTCCTTCATTTCTTTCTTTATTGTTTATCCAACAAGCTTGGTGGGTGGGATCAAGTTTCGTTGGATTTAGTAGGGGCTATCCATACACTTGTACCCCGGGTTCATTCAAATCTTAAATCAAGAACTGGGTAATAAAATTAAAATTGAAGGAGGTATACAAGTCGTGAGAACTTTAAACAAAGAATTTTTTTCAAAGTTCAAGGCAACTCCTAAATTGATGAAATCAAACAAAAAGGTTGATTATCAACTTTAAGAACAATAAGAACATAACCAGGTTGATTCCCCCAGAGATCTTTTCAAATCTCTTAATAAATATAACAACATATTGTTATATTGTATTCAACAAACAATAATCATGGTGTGAAAACCCATGATTAATGCTATGATATCAGTTTGTGTGTGTGTGTGTGTGTGATTGCTAGTGATTGAATGCTTGAATGATAATAAAATGATTGATTGTATTGATTGTTCAAAAGCTTACAAAGGATTAGGGTATTATGCTATTTATAGCCTATACAAAAAGCTATATACAATTACTAGAATACCCTTATGTAAAACAAAATTACATAAATAATACTAAGTCTATAAGCTGTCCGCTATGGATGATAGACTGTCTGCTGTGCATGATCAGTCGTATGCTATGGATGTTGAATAAGCTATCCATTGTGTCTTTGATGTTGTCCACTGTGAACACTTGTTGTGTGATTGCTTTGTATGTTGTCCACTGTGGAGTGTTCATCCGATATGGATTGAACATCAGTTGTGGCTGTTCATCAGCTGTGGACATTAGACATCCGTTGTATGAGTTGGTCATCCACTATAGACACTTGAAAGTTGTTCTTCATCTGCTGTATGGACTTGGTCATCCGTTGAGGGTATTCCTTCATCCGCTGCCGACACTTGCAAAAATTCCTTTTTATCTATAAACCTTAAAAAGAAATTTAAACAATGATTAGTGTATGTTATGAATGTTAATGATACTAATGTGTTAGTTAATGATTGTTTGGATATTGGAACACATTATGTTTGATTATGGAGAGCATTATACTTTTAAGAATTATCCTATTAATGCACTTGTTGACTCCAACAATACTCCCTTTAAGGATGATGTTGCCATCTCTTTAATGTTTGCTTGTTAATGTTTTGTTTGTTAGTAACAATGTGTGCTGATTATGCTTGATATGAATGATTGTAATGGTTATGTCTTAGACTTATACAATTTGATTGCATGATTACATTTATGATTGTAAGATTACGTGTATGTTTGTATGATTACATGCATGTTTGTATGATTACATGATTGTATGTTTTCTGATTACATGAATGATTGTCTGTTTGACTGATTACTTGAATGATTGTCTATTTGTCTTATTACTTGAATGATTTTATAATTTTATGTATGATTGAATGTTTACTTGTATGATTCACTGATTACAGTTGTGTAATCTAATTGCTATGAATGTTTGATTTGTATGTTTACTGGTGTGACTTATTATTTGTCTGATTGTTTGTTATGTGTGATAAATATGTATGAGTTATATGTATGATTGATGTTCTGATGTGTTTATTGTCTGTTATGTATGGTTGGATGTTTGATTTATTAGAAAGGTTGGATATGTATGTTTGCTTGTTTTTGTTTGTTTGTATGTTAGAAACCTTTAGGAATGAGAAGGACCAGCTTCTTCTACACTTTTCTGATCTTCAGAAGTAGCCTTCAAGGATTCGTCAACATCTTTCTCAATTGCTTGATCCTTTTCAACTTCTCTCAGTTGATCTGTCAGCGGAGTGATCCTTAGTGCATTTCTGTAGTTGACTATATGCTTAACAAAATAACTAACAACACTATTCTAGTCATCATATTTGCTCTCAATTGTTAGATGAACCAGCTGTTCAAGTGTAGATTTGTCTAGGTTTTGCACATCAATGTTGCTAACCAGTGTGGTTACAACATGATTGCCCTTTAGTATCTTAAGATTGTTGTTTTCTGATATTCTCATGCCTGTTATGCCTTCTATTTGTGTTAATGGTTGCTGTTTGGTTTCTAACCTCTATTTGAGTGCAACATTTACATACAGAGTCCCTAAGATTCTCAACATGTGTAGCAACAATCTCCCTTACATAGTACATCTTCTATTGCTGGGAATGTCTTTGTCTTCAAAAATGATACATAAGAAGGATGAAGGTGTTTAATCTCTACAGGATCAAATAGTCTTATGTCTGAAGCTACTTTTCCCTCTAGCTTCCTTTCTAGTACTACTTCAAAATGACTCTCATCATAATACCATCTTGTGATAGGATGGTTGTATTGATTACCATTTATCTTCGTCATGATAAGCTTCAAATCAGATGGCCATTCGCTAACCTACCCTTTCCAATAATTCTGTGTCAATTTTAGTGGGTGGTTCTTCACTTGTTTGCTTTTGTTTTCTTGCTATCTATTGTTAACTCCTCAACTTGGCTAAATGAAGTTTGTCTTCTATGTCTGCTTTTAACTTTAGTTCATGACGTTGTCTATTCATGTATGCTCTTATTATATGATAGAAATCTGCTCCCCTGGTATTATTAGTGTGATTGACCATTCTCAATTGCATCAGGTCCAATCAATCTTCATAGCTCAAAGATCCCAAATGGGATATGTATGATAAGTACTAGACAAGGCCAGATACTCTCTTAATCATAACAGCATCCCAGATCTCATCATATTTCCAAGCTACTATCTTTCTTTCATCAGCTGAGGCTGTGAGAGTTATTCTATCATAAAGCATGACAAAATTTGTTTTCTCATTAATCATCTCTCTAACCTCATACCTTCAGGCTAGAACCTGTGAGGCATAAACTGCCTTGGTTCCTTAATTGGATGATGCTCAGGTGGAGCTTGATGATTTGTGGATAGAAAAGATGCCGGGTGTGGTCTAAAGATCTGTGGCTTTAGTGCATTTGCAAGCATGTTCTTGTATATCTCTTTAGCCATCTCTTTCATCTGAGATACAGACCTTCCTGCATAGGACCTGTAAGGTACTCTTGTTTGACACAACCTGCTTTTAACCTGGGAGTAGGTCATCTTCTCTATTTGAGGATCCTTTGGTAAATTCTTCTCAAGCTCTTATTTGTCTTTGATTTCCTTATACCTTCTGTATGTTTGCTCTTTTTCATTCTTCATGACTTCTTGAAAGTCTTTGAGTAAGTCTTTAACCTCAGATAGGTTAAGCTGCATGAATGTATCATATGGAAATCCTCTTGAAGCTAACTCAATTCCCATTAAAGTTTCAGGATCATCTGGGAAGAGTTCTTGTATGTTTTGCATGTTTTCTTCATCATCTCTTTCTTCATCTTCTTTATTAGAATCACTTAAGATGATTATTGATAGTTGATCAAGACTTTGATGAATTTCACCTTCTTCTAAAGTTGCAGCCTTAAAGGTTATCTGTTTTGGTTCATCATCCACTAGTTCAGCTTTGACTTTCAACAGCTTTAGTGGTTGTGATTCAGGTTCATCAACCTCTTGAATAGTTTGTTTTCCTTTTCTAAAAGAGGCTAAGTATAGTCTCTTTCTTTTTATTTCATATGTTTTTAGAGATGGCTGTGATGATGATGAGGCTTGATTTTGGTTGGTTTGGGTTGTTCTTTCAAGGATTCAACAAATTGTTTGATTAATTCCTTTCGTTTTTTCTGACGAAGGACTAACTAGAATGATGTCTGTTTAAGCTTGTTGGATGTCTTGTGTGTAAATATGTTGTCTAAGGATGGGTGAATAGTTGATGTTCTCAAATGAATTAGCCTCTCCAAATAGCTGATCCATTGACTATGACTCCTCAGGGATAACAAGTGCATGTTCTATTTGATGTTCCTGAGAGCTTGTTTCTTCAACAGGTGACATGATCTGTTTAGCATCTTCATCACTTAGATCTTGCACTATAGCTTCTGAATGATCTTCTTCATTCAGTTGTGTGTCTTTGTAATCCAACTCTCTGTTTAACCTTTGAATTGTACCGCCCTAGAAAAAGTCAAAACGAGCCAATTAATAATATTGGGCTTACTTAGGGGTTATCTAATATAAATAAAAGGAAAAATGGATTATGGACCAAATTAACACTATGAGTTATGTGTTTGGCGAGTTTAAGGACCCATGAACACTCGGTATATAAACACAAATCAGCCATATTCATCCTTATTTGCAACTCAAACGACCAACTTTTTAGAAAGAGAGTGTAGAGAGAGAGAAAGTGGAGAAAAGTTAAGAGTTGAGGCTTTATTGATCAAAAGATTGAAGATCTATGTTTTCGGGCATCAAATAACAAGAAAAGAGCAAGAATCCAGGTAAGAATCATCATCCAAACATCTCTTTACATCATACCCGGACTCTAGGGTTTTGGGGTTTTGAAATATGGCAAAAATCATACAAAAGTCATGTTTTTATGGATGAAATCATGTAAAAAGCTTAGATATAAGTTCCTGGATGAAAAATGAAGGATTTGGATGTAAAAAATTGAAGTTTTGGGTAAAAAATGGGTTGGAACGTCATTTTTATGCTTCCAGTGAAACTGTGAGTTCGTCCAGCGAAACTAACAGTTCTTCCGGCGAAACTATGGATTCTTCCGACAAAACTATAGTTTCGCTGGTAATTTTTCAGCCATGGTATTCTAATGAAAGTTGAGCGAAACTGGTAGCGAAACTGGCAGCGAAACTGGCAGCGAAATTGGCAGCGAAACTGTGTGCGAAACTGTGTAGAAAATGACTTGTTTGCATGTCAACTTATATGCAGACTGTGTACCATGAGCCTACTTTAGGTGAAGTTATTTACGAAGACCAGGTGAGTTCGAGATCCCCTTATTTACAAGTATTTCTAGGTTTTGGGGCTGTTATGCATACTAAATATACGTTTATTTAATGGCAAAGATCCCAAGAGGTTTTAACAGGAAGATAGAATTTTCTATAACAAATTGTGCTATATAAATATACGTTTAGTTTATGGCAAAGATCTCAAGATAGGATTTAATAGCTTGGCCCCAGCCAGGGGCGTTGCCCCTTGGACCCCACTAGGGGCTGCTACCCCTAGAACCCCGCTGTCAGGGGCTGCCACCCCCGAACACCCGCTGTCCCGTGGAGGGTCGGATATTATTGTTTGGTATTCATTTTGATGAGAATGTGATTGTATGGAGTATCGGTGAATTCGTTCTAAATAAAAAGGGGGGTTTTCATGATGTTTCTTACATGGTGTGATATATACTAACTAAGAATAAGTATTATGTAATGAATTGAAAGTTAATGTTAACGAAAGTGATACCTGATGAATGAATGAAAGTCTTGCAAGCAAATGACTGGAGGTTCACAGCCCTTGAGTTGTTAGCTCAACTGTGTGCGGTTTAGCTAACCCATGAGGATGCACACAGGGTTCAATCTTTGTGATTGGCTAATACGTACGAAACGGGACCCTTGTCGCTTGCCCTAGTACTAGATTCAGCTTCGTGCACATTTTTATGGGTCTATTTATAGACTTCGGCCTAGTACCAGCTTCGTGCACAATGTTTGGGGTATAGCATACGACATTGGTCTAGATGAAAGTGAAAGATAATAATAAAAGTTCAAAATGTACGAAATGAATGAAACGAATGATAATAAATTGATTGGTTCAAAATGGATCGATCTGTGATGATATCGTAATGCAATGATCAATTCAAACACAAAGTAATTAAACACAAGCAATTACTTCAAAAATTCATAGATTTCATTGATAGTAAAAGCTCAGGATACAATGTGTAAGAGGTAGTTATAGTTATACAATCTGATCTAACTATTTCGTTCTCTCTAAGATGTCTAGGTCTCTAGATCTCTTGTTTTCTTTCAGTTGGTTCTCCGTTTCTTACACAATACATAAACTATCCTATATATACTATCAAAGAAACACAAGGAACATATATTTACAAAATAAGTCCCTATACTATAACAAAACGAAAAAGACAAAATGTTAATCTTTTAAGAGTTCTAACAATACTCCCCATAAGATTTACATTGTCTTCAGTCTAACATGAACACTTCTGTTCATCTTTGATCTTGAACACGGGCTTCTCTTTGTAGAGTTCCAACTCTCACAAAGCCTTCTTGATTCCATACTTTAACTTCTTTCAAAGATTTTATGATCTGCTCAGCGTTCAAGTTCTCAGAAAGGACTGTAGCATTTTTGTTGATCTTTCACCTTCATCTAACACATGAGTAGGTGAATCAGCAACAACTTTGATGACCTTGAGTGAAGACTCCTTGGCATTTACATTCTCTTATACCTATATATCACAAATATTAACAGGTAAGACATGAATGTTGAGTGAATGAATGTATCGGGTGTGAGAATGTGTGACTCAGAGTGTTTGAGTTTATGAATGAGTGAATGAAAACTACACACAAGTGTTGAATATATATATATATAAGTGTAAAAATCCTTTGGTGCATGAGCACTGTGAAGACACATTAGACTACATTTCACACTGAATTTTCAGACACATGAGCACTGTTCGGACGCTCAAGCACTGTTTAGGTGCATGGCCACTATTCAGGTGCATGAGAATTGATGAAACGCCTAACACTTAGAGAAAACATCACTTTCAAACGTCTAACCATAATAGAATGTCTGACTGTTCAGGCGCATGAGCATATGTTGATACGCCCAACACTTAAACATTTTCAGAACATCACAACTGTTTAGGCGCATGGACTAGAGCAAAACGCCCAACACTTGTACAAATTTCTAAAATTCATCATACTCCTGATTTGGAATTCTTAGAACTATTCAGGCGCATGAGTACCTTCAATGAGTCTTAACACTTTGAAAATTTTACATTATCCATCTGAACACTGTTTATAGGCATTAGTAATGTTTATGCTTATTATCTCAACACTTAGTCAAATTTTTGACTAACACCCAAAATGAACGTTAATTACCCTCAATTACACATCATGTGAAATTCAAAATTTTTATTTGTGAACCTGAATTTTCAAATTAAACACCAACCAATCGCATTTTCAAAATCAACTTTGAATCAAATTTTTATTTTTCAAACAATCTCCCATCATTTTAGTCTTTCTTTTAAAACTTTTCAAATAATCTCATTTTGTTTGCAAGAAGCTTTTCCACTGATTTTGAATTCTTTTCAGGTTCATTTTTACATTATATCAAACACAAACATGCTTGACTATTTAGCTTCAACCTTTCATCCAAAGCACTTTATTTTTTAATTTCTTTTTCACATTTTGAAAATTTTCCATTGATTTTCTCTTTTACAATTTTTACTCTCCCTAAACTTTTAAGTTCACAAACTTAGAAGTTTCTTTTATTTTACAAGTAGAGCAAACCAATCATTATCAATATGCTTGCACATAGAAAATCATGCAAAAATCAAAACTAAAGCTGATGAAAAATCTACTATATACAATTGAATCACATGTCTGCAATGAGATCATATCAGTTAAGATTAGCACATTAAAATAAAATAAAATGATGGATAGTCATAGATAGTGATTAAATCCTGATCAAGTGTGTTCCAGGTCAGCATTTCTGCAACAAAGGAGACATGAGATCTAAGGATAGAAAATGAGTGCTTTTGGCAAGATACTCAACACACTTACTTTTTCAATTCTTGGATTTATTAAGGTACGATTAGATATGACATTATGTAAGTCACACCTAGACTTAGAGAGCTCAACCCTCATCAAGATATGCAAGAAAGCACCTTTCTCAACTTTTTAACCTGACATATACTTATAACTAGATCTCATGTTTAGGTTGTGTACATTGGTATCTTTTATATCATGTGAGAATATCCAGGTCTGTAATGACTTACAACAAAGGATATCTTATTACTTTAGGTCTATGATGACTCATAACAGAGATGTGAAAAGAAGCTTTAAATAATTAGAGCTCATGGTTATTCATATCACCACCAGGTGTGAGTTTATAACTATACAATCAATCAATTTGAGAAGTCAACACTACTCATTGGTACTAAAATGGACAAACATGAATGCATGATTGATTTAATTTGATCATAAGAATTTACTTTTTCAGTATAATTGCATGAGCTTACCTTCACATCATATCTGATCACGTCAAACTTTAGTAGTGTGTGAAGTATGCAACTGATCAGAACTAATGTATCTATCATTTCTCATAAATTACAAAGACAGATTCAGTCCTAAACAATTAACTAACAAAGAAAACTCTATTTTTGTAGCTTTTTGTTTTATATTTTTCTCTTTTGATTTTGCAATTTTTTATTTTTGTATTTGCTTTTTCATTTTCTATTTAACATGCACACATAATATATACAATCAGACAGTTAACTTTGATAGTTTTCTCTATAAATTTTCTTATTCACCAAAGGGAGGGTTCTTATCATTTTTATGATTCAGACAACTCAATTTCTTAAAACCAGTTTTAAACATGGTTAATAAGTCCAATTGACTCAACCAAATACTCAAAACCACCTGGTAAAAAGGCTTTTGTAAATAGGTCAGCCAACTGTTTTTCAGTTGTAATTTGAATCCAAATGATTAAACCTTTTTCAGAGTTATCTCTGAGAAAATAATATCAAATTTTGATTTGCTTTGTTTGTTAGTGTTGGACAGGATTAGTTGTAATAAACATAGCAGCGGTGTTATCAACGTAAATAGGAGTTTTAAGAAAATTGAACCCGTAATCCAGCAGTTGGTTTTGTAACCAAAGGATTTGAGAACAGCTTGCTGAAGCATCTATATACTCAGCTTATGTGATTGAAACGGAGACATTTGTTTGTTTCTTACATTGCCACGAGACTAATCTGGGACCTAAAAACTGACAACCACCCGTCGTAGATTTACAATCTTGGCAACATCCCCCATAATCACTATCTGTATATCCATGTAACTCGAAGTTTCCTTCATAAGGATACCATAACCCTAAAGCTGGTTTTCCTTTGAGATGCCTGAATATTCGTTTAACAGCGATTAGATGAGATACCTTCAGGTCAGATTGGTACCTCGCACAGACAAAAATAGCATACATTATATCAGGTCTAGATGCAGTAAGATACATCAAAGATCCAATCATAGATCTGTATAAAGTTTGGTCAACTGATTTTCCTTTCGGATCAGGTTCAATCTTGGTATTTACATCAGCTGGAGTTCTAATTGATTGATGTAAGGCCCTGTTCCCGGAGACCACACAGTTGGACAATCACAATATTTTTCATATAAAATAGATACATTTCATAAAAACATCGCAGCGGATTAATTTATCAAAAACCATTCATGCATTAATATATGATGTTGCTAAATAATACATCATTGTATTTTAAAAGTTACAAAAAGAATCAATCAGTGGTATTACAAAACAACAATATCATTATGCAAGAATGGATGCCAGTCTTTGCCCGCCAAGTAGCCTCACCCGCGTGCCATCCCCAGCAACAAGTCACCTGCCAACTTAAAATGCATAAAAGTCAGCGTTGCTGAGTGAGTTCTAGTTTTATAAACAGAATACTTTACTTTTACCGAAAAACACTTGCATTACTTTCGTACGTGATCACACATCATACATACAACTAGATAATAATTCTTTATTATCTTTCATTATCGTTCGTTTTCGCTCTTTCTTTCATCATTATCTTTCATTTTGTCTGGACCTGTCATATGCTATGCCCCATCATTGTGCACGAAGCAACTACCTCTTGGGGACAACCGACAAGGGTCCCATTTTCACACGTCTAGATCAGTCACAAAGACTGACCCTCCTATGTGTAAACCCTCATGGGTTGGCCAAAACGCACGTTATATAACACACAATTGAGCTAACAACTCTCAATGAGTTGTGAACCTCCTTAAACATTTTGCTTGCAAGACTTTCATTCATTCCTTATGTTCCACTTCTTATTATTATTAATCTTTCGTTTAGTTTATGATAATACTTTACGCATACGAGCATAAACACACCATGTAAAGTCATATAATAATACTAAATATGGAACATAAAAACAGGCCACAATCATGAGAAACACCAACAAACATAACCATCAAAACATCCCAGAGCTTAATCATAAATTTCCATTTTCCCAAAATTTTTGAAAATTTTCTAAGGCATTTAGGCGCATGAGCACTATGCAGGCGCATGAGCCTTACTTAGGCGCATGAACACTTAGGCTCATGAACAATTTTCTAGGCGCATGGGTACTATTGGGGTGCATGGGCTGGTACTTAGGCTTTTTGGCAAAAATTCTCATGCGCATAAGCCCTATTTGGGCGCATGAGAAGGGACTTAGGCGTCCAAGAAAAATTTAGGCGCATGAGCAACAGTTATATTCAAACTTATAAATTTCAGTCCCAAACATCATTCTAACATGTCCATAACTTAAATCTAACATACTAAGCACCTAAAACAGGCATAAAACCATAAAACACAACCAACCATACACAAACATACATACGGTTACAAAATATAAGCTGTAAAACATTTTTATATGCATTTTCAGCTCTAAAAATACGGTTAAAACAAGAAAACCGGGGATCTAGAACTCACCAATGCAGCCTTCAAGCAAAACTCCACCAAACTTGAGGGCACAAAGAGTTCAAACAACCTGAACACACCAAAACACAAAACCAAGCACAAAGAACACATAAGAATCGGTTAACAAGCTGAAAATTTAGCTGAAACCGAACCAATTATACGAGAAAATACTCACCTTCGAAATTTTCAGCTTTCTCTTACTAGAAACCGAGAGAACTTCAGTTCTTCTTTCTTGTTCAAGCCGAAAAGCAGAAGTGAAAAAAATTAGTGGCATGGACGGCCATGCCTTTTAAACCATAAAATATTAAGGTTTTGTAATTTGTACACTTTACCCCGTCCACTTGTATCCATTATCTTTTCTTTCAAGATACTTTTCTTTTCCTTTGTTTTAAACAAATTTTCGGGTGTTACAATTGACAATCTGGCAGTTTAAATTTCTTCAAGAGTTTTTCAACGAATTTCTCTTGATTAATAAAAATTTCATCTGCAGACTGCTTCACTTGAAGACCGAGAAAAAAGTTAATTTCTCCCATAGAACTCATTTGGAAATGAGACTTCATGATTTCTTCAAATTTATTACACAATTTTAGACTTGTAGAACCGAATATGATATCATCAACATACACTTGAACACATAAGAGATCATCTGAATCCTTCCTTATAAACAAAGTTGGATCAATTTTCCCTCGCGTGTATCCATGCTGGATCAAATGTTGTGATAACGTTTCATACCAAATTCTTGGAGCTTGATATAGACCATACAATGCTTTACTAAGCATGTACACATGATGAGGATATTTTGAATCTTCAAAACCTAGAGGTTGCTTGACATACACATCCTCAGTGATTGGTCCATACAGGAAAGCACCTTTCACATCCATCTGATACACCTTGAATTGCAAGTATGATGTATAAGCCAGGAAGACATTAATTGATTCAAGTCTTGCAACTAGAGTAAATACTTATCATAATCTATTCCTTCTTCTTGGGCGTAACCTTGTGAAATGAGTCTTGCTTTGTTACGAACAATAATTCCCCGATCGTCTGATTTATTTCGGAACAACCATTTTGTGCCTATGGCATTTTCTCCTTCAGGTAAATCAACAAGCTTCCACACTTCCTGTTTGCAGAATTGCAATAACTCTTCTTGCATTGCCTCAATCCAACTATTGTCCTTTAACGCTTTAGTGATGTTTTTATGAACAATTTGAGATAGAAAACACGAGTATAAGCAGAGGTTTGCTTGTTCTGAATGACTTCTCATTGTTCTCTCATTCAATGGACCGATAATCTGAGATGTAGGATGGTTCTTGTGAATACGAGACTTTGGAATCTCATTCCCTTGAATATTAACATTCATATTAGATTGGTTCAAGTCGAAAAGCTGATGCAATAAGTTCAAAGTATGTGGATTGAAATTAGGAACTTGAGTCGGTGAGTTGATAAAGTAATCAAGATTAACAGTAACAACTACATCATCAGAAATCGATGACGTTCTGGACTCAAGTTGTACAATTTCAGGACCATCATTAGGAATAGGTTATGAAACATTATAATTTTCAGAAATGGGATGTTCTTGTGCTTGTTGAGAGCTAGATTGATCATGAGATTCAGAACGAAATGCAGGATCTTTAACAAAAGAGAAGAATGGATAATCTGGGCTAGAATTATCATATTATCAGAGTTAGAATCATCACTGAAAGATCCGAGATCTCCTTCTTATTTCTTCTTCTCACCTGTAGATTCAAACAAGTTAGAATTGAAAGAGTTTGACAAAGAATCTAAATCAAACAACCAAGCTATACCAGTTACAACTGATGGAAAAGAGTTTTCAATAAATTTAATGTTGAATGTTTCAAGGATAACATATCTCCTAGAGTTATAAACTCTAAAGGCTTTTGAAACCGACGACTATTCAACAAAAAATCCTTCATTAGATTTTGCATCAAATTTTCCTAGCTGGTCACTTGAGTTTAAAATCAAAACTAGACAACTAAAAGATTTAAGAAAATCTATATTAGGTTTCCTGCTAAACATCAACTCATAAGGAGTTTTCTGTTTATCTTTCACATTCAATGTATGATTATGTACAAAACATGTAGTGGATATGGCTTGAAAAAGAAAACCCATGAAAATCTTTCAGATTTAGCATGCAAAAAGAAAACCCATGAAAATCTTGTAAAGTCATCAATGATAACTAAACAATAAGATTTCTTTCCAATACTCTGCATATTAGTTGGTCCGAATAGGTCCATGTGCAACATCTGTAGAGGCTTGGAATTTGAGTTTATTATCTTGGGCTTATAAGACGCTATGTGTTGCTTTCCTTTTAAACATGCTGAGCAGTGATCTGTTGTGGCAAACTTCTTTGTTGGAATACCTACTACATGATTTCCTGCTACAAGCTTATTCATGTTCTTGAAATTGGAATGCCCGAGATGTTATGCCATAATTGGCTTTCGACATTTGATGCTTGAGCAATCAAGCATATTGTTTCTGTAGATGGATCTACTTGAGACATATCTAACTTGTATACATCTTGATCTCGAACAGCTTTAACAACTACCTATTCTTTGCTTATCTGAAAACCTGGCTTCAAAATATAACAAAAAGAATCATCAAACAGAACAGAGTAATGTTTGTCATAAATTTGGGAAACATTTAAAAGATTCAAGTTCAACATTGAACAATAGTTGACTTTATCAAAGCTAATAATCCCATTAGGCACTGTTCCTTCACCTGTTATCTTTCCACCTGCATCACCTTCGAATGCAACATGAGTACCATCTTTTAACTTAAAATCTTGAAGCAAAGCTGGTTGCCTGCCATGTGCCGGCTACACCCTCTATCAACATACCACGTGTTAATTGGTCTTGGGCTTGCTAAATTTAACCCAAGACCATGTGCCGGCTACATTTAAAATCTTAAGTTAAGTTATCACGTGGTATGTTGATAAATTTAAGATTTCTTCGAATGCAACATGAGTAAGATTTGTCTTCTTAGGCGTACCTGTGTTTCAAAGAAATTTAAGTTGAGTTATCAACCCAAGCTGATATGGTCTTGGGCTTGCTAAATTTATCAACAATGGTAAACTGTTTAAAATGAAATGTATTCACATCAGGCTTCTTTTACAGTTTAAATTTACCAATTCTGTTTTTGACAAATTTTTTATTATATTTGATTTGTTTAATCCGCAAAGCATGATAGTGTTTTTCAAGATCATCATCAAGGTTATTAAAACCGTTAGTAGAAACATTTTCAGAAAAATTTTGATTACCAAAGTTTGCATTGTTCATTCTCATAGATCGTGGGATGAATTTTCCTTGATTATAACACTTTGATTTCACAGCATTCGAATCATCATAATCAGAATTAATTCTTCGAAAAGATCTCAAGCCTAAGGAAGGTTGTTTTGTCAATCTTTGAAAACCAACACTTTGATTTCTTTGAAATTATGGATTGACATATCCATTCCTTGGCGAGTTCCTTTGGAAGTCGTAATTCTCAGTTTTGTGAGTTCTTTCATCACAAATGGTGCAATACTTGTTAAAATAACAATTAGTTGTTGAATGATTTTTCATATCACAAATATAATAGTACCTGTTAAAGAAACATTCAGTAGTCTTATGATTGTACATATCACATATGTCATAGTACCTTTGTTGAAATTTAAACAACTGTTGATTAACCTTTGATGTGGAAGCCATATTTGATCTTTTGATTTAGGAGTTACAAAGTTAATCTGTTGTTTTTGATTTGAGAGCTTGTTCTTTTGAAATTTGGGTTTTCACTTTTGTTCATTAACACCATTCCTAGACACTTTAGATTCAAATCTTTTGTTAACAGCGGAAGACTTTGGAACTGAACCTGTTTTCATATCAGAGTTAGATTTGTTCTTTGAGTTGATTTAACTTCAGGAATTGTATTCATATCAAAAGTACCCGCGAACACAAACTTCACTGGTTTAAACTGATTAGATTGATTTGTTCTTTGAGTTTGATTGTTTTAATTTTTATTCTGAGAGAATTTAGCTTTAGCTTTTTTCCTTCTTCTTCTCTAGTTTCTTGATCTTGATGAACTTTGCTTGCTTTATGATTGACTATCTTCAGTAGAAGAATCTTTTGCATTTTCTTTATGTTTTTGTTCTTTCTGCCAATTTGTTGAATTCTGGATTGTTTAATCCGCAAGAAAATGAATCTTCAAATGTTACTTCGTCTAGTTTTACTTTCTCTTTATTCTTTGAGTTTTGTTTATCATTCTTTACAATTACTTCTTCTACAAGATACTCTTTGGGAACAAACATTTACTTATCCTTTGGTCATGGTTCTTAAGATTTGACTTTCACAGAATGGCCATTTTTAATCTTTTCTGAATCTTGTTCCTCAAATATCTCAACATTTGTTTTCTCTTCATCACTTTCAGAATTATTTTTCTTGTTTTGAAAGGCTTTTAGCTTAGCTTTGTTTTCAGGTGAGTGATCATCTGTGTTAAAGTTTACTGGAAAAGTTTTTGTGATTGATTCAGGCATTGGTTCATGTGTAAAACCTAGACCTGTTTTGTTTTTGTCTTTCCTCTCACTTGCCAGTTGTTCTACAATTGTTTTAGAACTTTTAACTTTAGCTAGATCCACCTGAGTTACAGCATGAGCTATTTTTTCCTCTTCAAAATTTTTTGTCATTTCCTCAAGTTGTTTTTTAACAAGCTCAAGTTCTTTTAGAGTTTTGTTCCATGAGGTTTGTAGAGATAGGATCTTTGCATCAGAGATTTTGTGATCGTTTTTTAGTTTGTTGTGCATTACTTCTTCTTGTTTAAGTTTGTCACAGATTTTAAATGAATATGTTCTGTAATGCTCAACTTGAACAAAAAATGCTTTTGTGCACATTTTCTCTCTGACTTCAACAGGAATTTCAGGATAACTTGGAGAAGAAGTGTCAAAGTCAGATGATGGATGCTCAACCTTTGGTTGTTCAGACTGAGCCATGAGTGCAATTTCTTCTGAATCCTCTTTTGGGTCAGAGTTTTCACTCCAATCATAATCTTCATCATCATTTTCTGAATCGCTATCAGCCTTAGGATCATTTTCTTCAGACCAGTCTTCATTTTGAATTTCTGCAACAAGAGCTAAACTGATATTAGATCAGTTGTGAATTCTTCAGCATAAGCACACCAGTCATAGCAATCTTTGATGCTAACAACAAGAGCTTTCTTTGGCTCTTCAGACTTAATCATTTTGTATTTTTTGAATTAATGAAAATAACTTGTTTTGTTGTTTTTTTTTTAAATTTTAAAAAGAAACATTGAAATGAAAATATTTTTGGATTTTTAGTTTTCGAAAAAATTTCTAAGTGTTTACTGATAAGTTTGAATGATGATGCGCCTGAAACTTCTGAAACGCCTAAACTTTGAACTAGAAACGCCTAAACTTTGAACTAGAAAAGCCTAAGGGAATGCCTTAGTTGAATTCTGAAACGCCTGACTAATGAAGCGTCTGAACAGTTCTCAAACGCCCACACAGTATAGAAACGCCTGAGGTAAAAACTCCCAAACAGTTTATGTGCGCCTAGAATTTCTTAGTTTTAGCAATCTCAATGCGACCAAAACAGTCACAAAACATCTCAATAGTTGTAAAACGCCTAAACTGAAAACATCTTAACAGTTCAAAAATGCCTGAACAGTTGTCAGGTGTCTGAACACTTGGTCAATTTCAGCAGTTTTTCACAATTCATGAGCCTAATTCATCCTTTTCAACAAACTCATATCTTATGAAATTCTTCAAAACTTGTTAAATTGATCTAAAAACTTCCAATTAGGTAGTATATAGATCGATTAACAATCCTCAATCAACTTTTTGATCAAACAACAACAATAAATCTGTTTTCAGATCAAATTACAGTCCGAAAATAAAGAACACAATTCGAACACAAATTTGATCAATTACTCCAATTACACACCAAATTGTGATTCAAATCATGTTTCTATGGATGAAACACAACTTAAAACAACAATTAATTGATCAAATTGCAATCAACACAGATTTCAAGTGATTCAAAAAGCTCAAAAATGCCAATAAGCTCTGATCACTGAACCGAAGGCTCTGATACCATTTGATCAGTTCAAAATGGATCGATCTGTGATGATATCGTAATGAAATGTTCAATTCAAATACAAAGTAATCAAACACAAGCAATTACTTCAAAAATTCATAGATTTCATTGATAGTAAAAGCACAGGATACAATTTGTAAGAGGTAGTTACAGTTATACAATTTGTTTTAATTGTTTCGCTCTCTCTAAGATGTCTAGGTTTCTAGATCTCTCGTTTTCTTTCAGTTTGTTCTCCGTTTCTTACATAATACATAAACTATCCTATATATACTATCAAAGAAACACAAGGAACATATATTTACAAAATAAGTCCCTATACTATGACAAAATGCAAAAGACAAGATGTTAATCTTTTAAGAGTTCTAACATAAACGAATATGATGATGTGTAAGTAATGATGAATGATCTCGCATTAATGTAAAGGTTTTGAAATGTATGAAAAAAGTATTTTATTATTAAACTAGAACTCACTCAGTGTCGTTGACTTTTGTATGCATAATAGTTGGCAGGTAATGGTTGATTTTGAGGAGGTGCGGGCATGGATGCATAAGCTACTGGGAACAATTCGAGTCTGGCATCCACATGTTTTTGAGAATGTTATTGTGTTATTACAATTTATGGTATGTAAACAAATGATGTGATAATTTGACATAATTTTAATTATTAATAAAAAGATATATTTCCGCTGCAAATGTTATATTTTTGATGTTTTACGCTATGAATGACCAACTGTAAGTGTTTCGGGAACGGGGCCTTACATGAATTTCTTCATTTTGAGCAGCAATGATTTGCCTTGATTTCTTCCTTTGATTGATCTAGTTGTTGTTCTAAGACTTGAACAATTGTTTGATCTGCTGTAAGCTTTTCTATCTGTAAGGCCCCGTTCCCGGGAACCCCACAGTTGGTCAATTACAGCTTTATTTAATATAAGACACAATAAATTTCATAAAAACATTGCAACATATTAATTTATCAAAAACCATTCATGCATTAATATTTGATGTTGACAAATAATACATCATTGTTTTAAAAGAGTTGCAAAAGAGTATCAGTTGTCTTACAAAACAACAACATTATCATGCATGAAATGGCCAGTCTTTGCCCGCCAAGTAGCTTCACCCTCATGCCATCCTCAGCAACAAGCTACCTGCCAACTGAAAATGCATAAAAAGTCAGCGTTGCTGAGTGAGTTCTAGTTTTATAAATAAGATACCTTTCTTTTGTTAAAACATTTTCTTTACTTTTGTGCATGGTCATTCATCATACATACATCAAGGTAATATCATTATTATCTTCCATTATCGCACATATTCATTCGTTTCACACTTTTTCATTATCTTTCACTTCTATCTAGATCCTGTCATAAGCTATGCCCCATCGTTAGGCACAAAGCCACCTCAGTCTTGGGGTTAAGCGACAAGGATCCCATTTTGCATGTATGGATCAGTCACCAAGACTGACCCCCCTGTGTGTACCCTTATGGGTTAGCCAAGATTGCACGCTACATCGCACACAGTTGAGCTAAAAACTCTTCAATGAGTTGTGAACCTTTTAATTTTCTTGCAAGACTTTCATTCATTCGTTATGTTCCACTTTTCATTATCATTAATCTTTCGCTTCTTTTATGATAATACTTTACGTATAAAAGCATAACGCACCATGTAAAGTCACGTAATAATACGTATTAAGGAACATTAAAAACAGACCACAAACATGCGCAACAAGAACAAACATAAACCACCAAAACATTCCAGAGCTTAATCATTAATTTCTATTTCCTAAGATTTCAGAAAAATCCTAAGTCAACTTAGGCGCATGAGCACTATGTAGGCGCATAGCACTATGTAGGCGCACGGGCAGTTAGGCACATGGGAACACTTCAATGCATGGGAAAAACTTAGGCGCATGAGCACTATGTAGGCGCTAGGGTACTATGTAGGCGCACGGGCAGTTGGGCACATGGGAAAGACTTAGGCGCATGGGAACACTTAGGCGCATGGGCAAAAACTTAGGCGCATGGGCAAAGTGTTAGGCACATGGGCAGTTTACCAGTTGTGGAAATTCGATAGATAGATGGATCGAATATTGCAATCGTATTGTAGTCATTTATCAGATCTGTTGCAAGATTGAATGTATGATGATGAATGAATGATGAACCATTCAAGAACACATATTTATTCTCTCACACACACTCAACCTTATGTTTCTCTCACTAGACAAAATTTGTATGATTGCCTTGAATGCTTAAATGGTTGCAAATGGTTTTTAATGGTTAGAGTATAAAATGACTACACTTAGTCTATTTATACTCTTTACATAAATGAACAAAATTACATTTAAGCCCTAATGATTACACAAATATTCTTCAACATCTGATAAATTCTCTGTTGCTGATGCGTGACTGCCGGGTGCTGACATCATTTGGGACGACTGCTGATGTTGACTGTTGACTTTGACCATGGTTGACCAAGTTTGACTTTGGTCAATTTTCGTCGTTTTGATCATATTTTTAGCATAGCTTCACCGTGTCGGTTTTCGTAATCATCATGATTTGGCACTTAGGTTTTGGTAAGTATCATCTTCAAATAGTCCAACAATACTCCCCCTAAGATAATGTTGCCAAAACCTCATGATTATCAAAACCTTCGATGTTGATTGATGTGCAGTCTTGGAGTGCAGTCTTCTCCCCCTTTTTGGTAGCATCTTCTTAGAAGCTTCATAAAAAGTCATTGAGAAAAGGACTTTGTCTCAGCACATAAAGACTTTGTTTCGGCACTTGATGGATGTTTCATCAGCTTGATCGTCTAGTCTTATTTTGAAGACTCGAAAATGCACCCATTTGCATACATTGTGGATTGCACAGGTAGCAATATTAGCAGCTTTATCTTAACTTTAGAAGTAAAGGAGAAGCATCAAAAATTCTTTAGACTTGACATTTACTCTCCCTTAACAAAAGCTTTGGAGGGTGAGGAACTTTTGTGTATGAGACACCAAAAGGAGGATTCTTAGTTCTCAGCAACTGGCAGGAGATCTTTGAAGGAAGCATGAGTGTTCACTTGACATCTTGAACTGAATAAGAAACTCAGGCATGTTATGCAATTCATCACCTGCAAATGTCTAAATCCTCTTGGTAGAGGTATTGCATGGAAGTTTCACTCCTAAATCAATAACACATGTAAATCTGTCAAATCTAAGAAAAATACTAAAAATGACAAATCTTTTTGGATTTTAGATTTTTTTTCAAAAATTATGATAGTTACAAGTATGAATCTTTCAACTGCAATGAGATCATACTAATCCAAAATCCTCTACATCTAGGAATGTTTAAAGTTAGAATAGACATAGACAAAGAACAAAGTTGATTGTAAGTATGTTTGTCCACTTAAACTCATGCAAGATCTATTTTCAACACTTTGTGATATTTATCATGTTTAGGTTTGATTAGATATGCTAATTGAGTACCCCACACTCAGAAGTATAGAAGAATTACCCTTCTCATGAAATGCAAGGTGGCACTTTATTACAACTTGAACCAGACTACATAGAGTATAAATTCTCATGAAATGATCCACTTTGGGATTCATTTAGATTTGATTCATATTGAAATTATTTTATACTTCACTTTGGATGTTGATCCTCATTGGATTCTTTTAGCTTTGATCCACATTAGGATTCTTTTCTTTGCCTTTTTGGCATGCATCAGCACTTTTAGTGCAAGGTCAACTAGGTTTGTGCTCAACACAACAAAAGTTGTCCTTATGTTTACTCCAGGTCTGTATTTACATACAACAAAGGAGAAACATATGCTTTTATTAATGAGAAATTTATAAACCATTTTCACATGGTGTGTTTAGGTAACCACACAAGCAAACACTTGGAAAAGTCATTACTTACTAATACCCAAAGATGGTTTTGGTCCACAATGCATATTGTTTTAGTTCATCATAAATATGCTTATCTTGAATATAAGCTGAGCCTACTGACATATCAAATAGAGCCTTGTCAGTCTTTATTGATTTTGAAAAATAGATGTAGAAGATAGTAGATGAGTGTACTATCATTTCTCATGTAAATGCAGGAAGATTCAATAGAAATATTTTTGGACTTTTTTATTTTCTAATTTTTAGGATTTTTGTTTTTGAGAAAATAAAGAAATGGCATATGTGTTATCAATTCAAAAGAGATCATCCACAGTTAGTCCATGTAGAAATGTAATCAGACTAAGCAGATGGAATGAAACATCGGTTGTTTCTTGCATTGCCATCATAGCTTCTGTGAATGATTGATGTCCTGCATTGAATTCTGGTTAATTTCTGCTCCATTTGGCTCAGTTGCATCATAAACATCATAAGCAGGAAGAACGTTCCTGTCATGGGAAGGGATCAGCCACTGCTAACTTTTCTTGGGTTGGCAGGCCTCCATAACTGTCCCTATCACACTAGCAAATCAGTTAGATATTTCAACCCAAACCATTATTGTCCTGAGCTGTCCATTAGCATCTTTATATGTGACTTGATCGTATGTGTATGCTTTTGCCTTATCTGATGATGTATCAGATTCACTTCCTGAAATTGTTTTCTTTCTCCAACATTGTTTTGATTTTAAACCAACTGACTCAACTTTAGCTTGTTTAATGTAACACCCGGAAAATTTTAAAAGACGAGAAAGAAGGAATAAATGTGAATAAAAGAAAGAAAACACAATTTAACCCAAGTTGAGGGGCTAAATGTGTCAAAAGGACAAAAAGTATAAACAAAGTGGGTGCAAAAGGTGATGGCCGCCCACACCTTTCTACATATTTTATTTTCACCGGATTGTAGAGAGAGAAAGCAGAGAAGAGCTTCGGTTTTAGAGAGAAGGAAGAAGAAGAATTCGAATTCAAGGTAAGAATTCTTGGTTTTAAGTTGTTCTTGGCCGGCCTATGCCTCGGTTATATGCTTTTGTGTGTTTGTTGTGTTCGGGTGTGTGTTTTTGGTGGGTTTCTAGGCGGTTGAACTCATAGTGCAAACGGCTTTGAAGGAAGTCATACTTGAAGATTGCTAAGGTGAGTTCTAGATCCCCGGTTTCTATGTTTTAAACCTATTTTGGGGCTGGAATTGCATGTAACTAACTTTTTAATATGTCCAGTATTTTGTATCGTAAATTTGGCCCCGTTCTTTTACTGGGTGTGTTAGGGCCTGCATGTTTTGCTCGGTTTATGTGGTTGTATGCTGGTTCTAAGAGATTAGCGTGCTAGATCGGTGCGATGAATGTATAAGAACGAGGATTGGGAACTGATTACAGTGTAAGATGCGGTTTCAGGTTAGTTGATCATCCGTATTAAGTTTGAATATTTTCATAAGTGTTGTTCATCCGTATTAGTAAAGTCTTCATCCACATTTGATGAACACATCGACTATTTTGATTCACCCGCATTTGCTAAGTGTTCATCCGCATTTGTTGTATGTTCATCCGCATTTGTTTTGCCCATGCGCATTTACTTCAGTCATCCGAATTTGATTCATGTGCAATCCATTGGGACACTTAGAATATTTTCTGAGGTGTTCATCCGTATTTGTTTATTCATCCGCATTTGTTTGCTCATCTGCATTACTTTAAGGAGACAGAATTTTCTGAGATTTTGGGATGTAGAGCTTAAGGGTTAAGAAAGGAGGTTTTATGGGGGACTGTGCTTGTTTACGATTTGCATGCTTTGTATGCTGTTGTGATGATGTTGTTCCATGTTATGTTTATGTCGTGACCTTACGTGGTGTGACGTATGAATATGCTTATGTAAAGTAGTACTTAACGAAGTGGAAGATAACTAAAGAGAAGTAAGAATGAATGAATGCATGCATTAATGAACGATCGGAAGTAAGAAAAGTCTTGCAAGCACTGTAAGGAGGTTCACACCCAATGAAGGGTGTTAGCTCAACGGTGTGCGGGTTAGCTACCCCAAAAGTATGCACACTGGGGTCTAGTCTTTGTGACTGACCATACGTACGGGACCATTATCGCTTACCCTAGTGCTGGGCCCGCCTAGTGCATGATGTTTGAAGTCTATTTATAGTTTTCGACCCAGTACCCGCCTTGTACATGATGTTTGGGTTATAGCTCGAGGCATTAGCCTGGAGCATAGAAAAGTGAAAGTAATAATGATCGAATGAAATGTACGATAAGCAAGAGAATAAATGAATGAATGTAAGTTGATAATGATGAAAGATAATAATGAGATTATCTATTTGTACGTAAGATGTATGATCGCTTACGAAAGTACAGTACGGTTTTAATCGAAAGAAAAGTATTTTATTTATAAAACTAGAACTCACTCAGCAACGCTGACTTTTATGTAATTTCCAGTTGGCAGGTAATGTTGCTGAGGATGGCACGGGGCAGCTACTTGGCATTTTTGGATGGCATCCGTTGTTTAGATTATAATGTTTTTGTGATGTAATGCAAATTATGATATTTTGTAACAGTTAACTACAATGTATTAATTTGCAAATGCAATTATAATGAAATGGTTTAAAATTTTTCCGCTGCAATTTTTTAGAAGTTGTAAATGAAAATTATATGTTTTATGTACGATGATTGGCCAGCTGTAAGCGTTCCGGGAACGGGGCCTTACAAGTTGGTATCAGAGCCAAAGTTTAAGTGAAACGGGTAAATATTTTCAAAAGAAACCTAAACTTAAACTAAGAATGGGACAAAGGGAAGGGATGCTCGTCCAAGTAGTTGCGTGCCATCAGGTATTTTATTGATGAAAACCGGTATTACGTGCGCATGTTATGTGATTTATGTGCTTTTTAGTAGATTTAGATACTGATGAAGTCAGGATAGGAAATGCTTGGGGTATGAAGAGTAAAGTAAGTGGCTAATCACAACTGGCCACTGTAATTAGGGACTTACTATACTTGACATAAACTGAGTTGTTACCTTTAATGACCGTGTTGGCGTTTGAATCTTATAGCATGTTTGTGGATTGCCTGTGGTAGATCCTCGAAGGCTTCTCGAGGTGGAGGTCGTGGTGGACGTGGTGCTGGACCACGGGTCACGAGAGGAAGGCCTAGAGCTGAAGAGGTGGCTCATGAAGAGCCCGAGACCCCTCATCCGGAGGGCGGTGATGAGAGTGCCAATTTAAGGGCCTCGGTGAAGGAGGCGGTGGCGGAAGAGGTTCACCAGGTCATGCAGACGATTCTACCGTCTGTGGTGACCGAAGTGATTAAGGCTGTACAAGAAGGAGAGAGGAAGGAAAGGAGGAGACCCGCGGAGGAAAGGGAGCAACTGGAGACTGAGACAGTTGTCTCTAGTGAAGAAGGAGAAGAGCCTGTGCAGGAGATAGCATGAGGCTGTAACTATGGGGCATTTCAAAGATGCAAGCCCCCGACTTTTGACGGAAATGGAACTTGCGGCTGCTGCTCACCGGTGGGTGAGAGAGATGGAAGCTGTTCTAGATATCAGCGAGTGCCGGGAAGATCAGAAGGTAAAGTTTGCCACCTACTCATTTGAGGACTTGGCCCTATGTTGGTGGGACAATATTGTCCAGGCCGAGGGTAGTAGAGCGATTGGCAGGATGAGGTGGAATGAGTTGAAGAAACTGGTGATCGAGGAGCTTTGTCCTCACCAAGAGCTCGACAAGGTTGAGAGGGAGTTCCTACAGCTGGAGAAGAGAACCATGACACATTAGCAATATACCACCAAATTCAATGAGATGGCACGGCTGGTGCCGGATCAGGTGACACCCTTGTCACGAAAGATTAAGAGATACATTCAGGGCTTGCCGGCGGACATCCGCAGGCACATGATCACCACCCGACCGAGCACGTTTAGGTCATTGGTTGATTTGGCAGGGAGGCTGTATGATGAACGGGAAGTGGTGGTGGCTGAGGTGAGTAAGAAAGGTGGTGGTGACCGGAACTGGAACGGGAAGAGGTTTGGTAGGGGTGGTGCCCCGATAAACAACAAGCGTGCACGGGTGGATGACCGCCGTGTGGTCACATCTGGTGCGGGGTCGAAGAGGTGTGGCAAATATGGAAAGGAGCATTTCGGAGAATGTAGGTGGGGATTGAATGGATGCTTCCTGTGTGGGAGGACAGGGCATATAGCAAAGGATTGTCGTATGGCCAGATGTTTTAACTGTGGTGGAGAAGGTCACATGAGCAGGGAATGCAAGAAGCCAAGGGCTGAGAGTTCCGAAGTGAAGAAGACGACCAGAAACGAAGGCCAGAAAGCAAGCGCCAGAGCATTCATGATGACCCAGGAGGAGGCTAGGACAGACCCCGATGTTGTGTCAGGTACGTTCCTAGTAAACCAAACTCTTGCCTCCGTGTTATTTGATTCCGGTGCTAGTAAGAGCTTTATTTCTGCAGCCTTTTGTGCTAAGTTGCCTTTAAGGAGTAGGAGTATTGATGAGCCCTTCGATGAAGAAACTGCCATAGGTAAGTCTACCAGGATTTCTGAGATGATGGAAGGCTGTGTCATAGAAGTAGAATGTCATAAATTTCATGTTAGACCATTCGTGATGACCTTAGGCGGTTTCGATGTAGTCCTGGGAATGGACTGGTTAGTGGCCTACGAGGCGAATATCGTATGTCGCAAGAAGATGATTTTACTGACAGCGCCTGACGGGAGTTCGGTGATGATTTACGGTGATCGAGTTACTACGATTCCGAAGGTGATTTCAATGGCGGTGGCGGGAAAGTGTATGAGGCGTGGATGTAGTGCCTACTTGGCCTACGTGAAGGATGTAGATACGCCAACACCACTATTGTCTAATGTACCGGTTGTGTGTGACTTCCCAGACATGTTCCCAGAAGATTTACCAGGTGTACCGCCAAACTGTGAGATTGAGTTCCAGATCGACCTGATACCCGATGCCCAACCTGTTGCTAAGGCACCGTATTGGTTAGCCCCCTCTGAGCTGAGGGAATTGATGGAACAACTGCAAGAGTTGCTTGATAAGGGGTTCATTAGACCGAGTATCTCGCCATGGGGTGCTCCGGTCTTGTTCGTGAAGAAGAAGGACGGTAGCATGAGGATGTGTATTGACTACCGTGAGTTGAATAAGCTGACGGTGAAGAACCGGTATCCGTTACCAAGGATTGATGACCTGTTTGATCAGCTCCAAGGTGCCAGTTGGTTTTCGAGAATAGATCTCCGATCTGGTTACCATCAGTTGAAGGTGAAGGAGCAGGATATTCCTAAAATAGCTTTTCGTACGCGTTATGGACACTACGAGTTCCTCGTTATGTCTTTCGGTTTAACCAACGCGTCAGCTGCTATTATGGATCTGATGAATCGAGTGTGTCGGCCGATGTTGGATAAATCAGTGATTGTGTTCATCGATGATATCTTGATTTATTCGAAGAGCGAGGTGGAACATGCCGGTCACATTCGAGAAGTATTAGAGACGTTGAGAAGGGAGAAGTTGTACGCTTAGTTCTCCAAGTGCGCGTTCTGGTTGCGCGAAGTTCAGTTCTTGGGTCATGTAGTGAATCCGGAGGGGATCATGGTGGACCCGGCAAAGGTGGAAGCGGTGATGCAATGGAAGTTTCCAAGGATACCATCCAAGATCCGTAGTTTCTTGGGGTTGCCGGGCTATTATAGGAGATTCATCCAAGAGTTCTCTAAGATAGCTTCTCCACTGACCAAGTTGACCCGTAAGGATGTGAAGTTTGTTTGGGGTCAAAAGCAAGAGAAGGCTTTCGAAGAGTTGAAGACGAGGTTGACTCAAGCTCCTGTCTTATCATTACCCGAAGGGAGCGAGGATTTGGTGGTTTATTCATATGCTTCTTACTCAGGATTGGGTTGTGTACTGATGCAGCGAGGAAAGGTTATAGCTTACGCATCCCGAAAATTGAAGGTTCATGAGGTTAATTACCCTACTCATGATTTGGAGCTAGTAGTTGTGGTCATTGCATTAAAAATTTGGAGGCACTACCTGTACGGGACGAGGTGCACCATCTTCACTGACCACAAGAGCTTGAAGTACTTCTTCGAGCAGAAGGATTTGAACATGAGTCAAAGGAGATGGTTGGAACTGATAAAGAATTATGATTATAAAATCCATTACCATCCGGGCAAAGCCAACGTAGTGGCGGATGCCCTTAGTCGAAAGGAGAGGCCTGGACCAATCCGGGTGAAGGCTTACCAATTGATTTTGACCTCCGATGTGATGAAGAAGGTCAAGGAGTTTCAAGATAAGGCGTTGAAGGAAGATCATCTTAACTCTAAAACGATGAGAGGTCTAGTGGTGGAATTGGGTGAAAAACTCTCGGTGTTAGAACCCGATTCGAACGAATGTGGATTCCTCGTTATGGGGATCTACATGGGAAGATCATGGACGAAGCTCATAAGACTCGATACTCCATTCATCCCGGTGCCACGAAAATGTATCAAGATATGAAGAAAGATTATTAGTGGTCGGGTATGAAGCACGATGTAGTGGAGTACGTGAGTAAGTGCCTTACTTGCTTGCAAGTGAAGGCGGAGCATCAGAAGCCATACAGTAAGATCCAACCTTTGGATATACCCGAGTGGAAGTGGGAGCATATCACCATGGACTTTATCACGAAGCTACCGTGTAACGTGAAGGGGTACGATGTCATATGGGTGATAGTCGACCGTCTGACGAAGAGTGCTCACTTCCTACCGATTCGAGAGACGTATTCATCTGAGAAGTTAGCGGATCTATTCATCAGGGAGATTGTAACTCGTCACGGTGTGCCGGTGTCTATTGTTTCTGATCGTGACACTCGGTTTACATCTAAGTTCTGGAAGAGATTTCATGATGCAATGGGGATGAGGTTACACATCAGCACGGCTTATCATCCACAGACGGATGGTCAGTCGGAGAGAACCATTAAGACGCTTGAGGATATGCTTCGGGCATGCGCCATTGATTTTGGAGGTAGTTGGGATGACCACTTACCGTTAGCGGAGTTCTCATACAATAACAGTTATCATGCCAGCATTGGTATGCCCCCTTATGAGATGCTATACGATAGGAGATGTAGAACACCCGTTTGTTGGGGTGATATTGCTCAGAGAGAGTTGGGAAGTATTGAGGTGATTGAGGCTACGACTAAGAAGCTTGAAAGGATCAAAGCCTTTATGAAGGCAGCCAAGGATAGACATAAGTCGTATGCTGACAAAAGACATAGACCAATTGAGTTCAAGGTGGGAGATAGAGTTATGTTGAAAGTCTCATATTGGAAGGGGATCATTCGGTTTAAAAAGCGGGGCAAGTTGAGCCCGAGATACATAGGGCCTTTCCAAATCATTGCTCGAGTAGGAGAGGTGGCCTACAGGTTGGAGTTACCCGATGAGTAAAGTGGAATTCACCCTACATTCCATGTATCTCATCTGCGGAAGTGTTTAGCTAATGAAGATATGGTTGTACCACTGGAAGACATTGAAGTTGATGAAATGCTCAATTATGTGGAACAACCAGTGGCAATCATTGATCGCAAGGAGAAGAGGTTAAGGAATAAAGTGGTTCCCCTGGTGCGTGTACAGTGGAAGCACAGGCAGGGATCCGAGTCTACGTGGGAGACTGAAGAAGAGATGACGCAGTATTACCCACATCTGATTTTTGCATGGTGTGTTTAGGTAACCACACAAGCAAACACTTGGAAAAGTCATTGCTTACCAATACCCAAAGATGGTTTTGGTCCACAATGCATATTGATTTAGTTCATCATAAATATGATTATCTTGAATCTAAGCTGAGCCTACTGACATATCAAATAAAGCCTTGTCAGTCTTTATTGATTTTGAAAAATAGGTGTAGAAGATAGTAGATGAGTGTACTATCATTTCTCATGTAAATGCAGGAAGATTCAATAGAAATATTTTTGGACTTTTTTTATTTTCTAATTTTTAGGATTTTTGTTTTTGAGAAAATAAAGCATATGTGTTATCAATTCAATAGAGATCATCAACAGTTAGTCCATGTAGCAATGTAATCAGACTAAGCAGATGGAATGAAACATCGGTTGTTTCTTGCATTGCCATCATAGCTTCTGTGAATGATGGATGTCCTGCATTGAATCCTGGTTAATTTCTGCTCCATTTGGCTCAGTTGCATCATAAACATCATAAGCAGGAAGAACGTTCCTGTCATGGAAGGGATCAGCCACTGCTAACTTTTCTTGGGTTGGCCGGCCTCCATAACTGTCCCTATCACACTAGGAAATCAGTTAGATATTTCAACCCAAGCCATTATTGTCCTGAGCTGTCCATTAGCATCTTTATATGTGACTTGATCGTATGTGTATGCTTTTGCCTTATCTAATGATGTATCAGATTCACTTCCTGAAATTGTTTTCTTTCTCCAACATTGTTTTGATTTTAAACCAACTGACTCAACTTTAGCTTGTTTAATGTAACACCCGGAAAATTTTAAAAGACGAGAAAGAAGGTATAAATATGAATAAAAGAAAGAAAACAAAATTTAACCCAAGTTGAGGGGCTAAATGTGACAAAAGGACAAAAAGAATAAAAAAAGTGGGTGCAAAAGGTGATGGCCGCCCACACCTTTCTGCGTATTTTCTTTTCACCGGATTGTAGAGAGAGAAAGCAGAGAAGAGCTTCGGTTTTAGAGAGAAGGAAGAAGAAGAATTTGAATTCAAGGTAAGAATTCTTGGTTTTAAGTTGTTCTTGGCCGGCCTATGCCTCGGTTATATGCTTATGTGTGTTTGTTGTGTTCGGGTGTGTGTTTTTGGTGGGTTTCTAGGCGGTTGAACTCATAGTGCAAACGGATTTAAAGGAAGTCATACTCGAAGATTGCTAAGGTGAGTTCTAGATCCCCGGTTTCTATGTTTTAAACCTATTTTGGGGCTGGAATTGCATGTAACTAACTTTTTAATATGTTCGGTATTTTGTATCGTAAATTTGGCCCTGTTCTTTTACTGGGTGTGTTAGGGCTTGCATGTTTTACTAAGTTTATATGGTTGTATGCTGGTTCTAAGAGATTAGCGTGCTAGATCGGTGCGATGAATGTATAAGAACGAGGATTGGGAACTGATTACAGTGTAAGATGCGGTTTCAGGTTAGTTGATCATCTGTATTAAGTTTGAATATTTTCATAAGTGTTGTTCATCCGCATTAGTTAAGTCTTCATCCGCATTTGATGAACACATCGACTATTTTGATTCACCCGCATTTGCTAAGTGTTCATCCGCATTTGTTGTATGTTCATCCGCATTTGTTTTGCCCATGCGCATTTGCTTCAGTCATCCGCATTTGATTCATGCGCAATCCTTTGGGACACTTAGAATATTTTCTGAGGTGTTCATCCTCATTTGTTTATTCATCCGCATTTGTTTGCTCATTTGCATTTCTTTAAGGAGACAGAATTTCTGAGATTTTGGGATGTAGAGCTTAAGTGTTAAGAAAGGAGGTTTTATGGGGGATTGTGCTTGTTTACGATTTGCATGCTTTGTATGCTGTTATGATGATGTTGTTCCATGTTATGTTTATGTCGTGACCTTACGTGGTGTGACGTATGAATATGCTTATGTAAAGTAGTACTTAACGGAAGTGGAAGATAACTAAAGAGAAGTAAGAATGAATGAATGCATGCATTAATGAACGATCGGAAGTAAGAAAAGTCTTGCAAGCACTGTAAGGAGGTTCACACCCAATGAAGGGTGTTAGCTCAACGGTGTGCGGGTTAGCTACCCAAAAAGTATGCACACTAGGGTCTAGTCTTTGTGACTGACCATACGTACGGGACCATTGTCGCTTACCCCGGAGCTGGGCCCGCCTAGTGCATGATGTTTGAAGTCTATTTATAGTCTTCGGCCCAGTACCTGCCTTGTGCATGATGCTTGGGGTATAGCACATGGCATTGGCCCAAATGATGATACCCCGATGCTGGGCCCGCCTCGGGCATGATGTTTGAAGTCTATTTATAGTCTTCGGCCCAGTACCCGCCTTATGCATGATGTTTGGGGTATAGCTCGAGGAATTAGCTTTGAGCATAGAGAAGTGAAAGTAATAATGATCGAATGAAATGTATGATAAGCAAGAGAACGAATGAATGAATGTAAGTTGACGATGATGAATGATAATAATGAGATTATCTATTTGTACGTATGATGTATGATCGCTTACGAAAGTACAGTGCGGTTTTAATCGAAAGAAAAGTATTTTATTTATAAAACTAAAACTCACTCAGCAACGCTGACTTTTATGTAATTTCCAGTTGGCAGGTAATGTTGCTGAGGATGGCACGGGGCAGCTACTTGGCATTTTTGGATGGCATCCGTTATTTAGATTATAATGTTTTTGTGATGTAATGCAAATTATGATATTTTGTAACAGTTAACTACAATGTATTAATTTGCAAAAGCAATTAAAATGAAATGGTTAAAAAATTTTCTGCTGCAATGTTTTAGAAGTTGTAAATGAAAATTATATGTTTTATGTGCGATGATTGGCCAGCTGTAAGCGTTCCGAGAACGGGGCCTTACATTTACCAAAAGGAGTTTGTTTGGCTTTTGAAAATCTTTTGGTTGGTTTAGAATCTAGTTTGCTTTTGAAAGTTTTGCTGAGGTGTAGCAAAGGATCTCTGTCCTTGATCATGTTTGTTTCTTCTGGGCATGTGATCATAGTCATCATAAGAATTATAATCATGATTATAATAATTTGATGGATGTGATCTTCTATGATAGCCATTATGCCAAGCATTATTCCTATATTTGTCATACTTATGTTGTGTGTATGACCTAGGATAATGTCTTGGTGCCCAATAATCATGAATATCATATTGTTTAAATCATACCCATGCCGATGTGATCTAGGAGAAGAGTAGCTATGACGTCTGTTATAGTACTCATGCTCCGATCTTGGTGAGTATGACTCTGATGGATGATAAGATTTTTGACCTCTTTTGTGTTGTGATGTTGGAGAGTTATTGTATGAACACTCTGAAGTGGTATGATTCTCCATGTCATAATTTCAGCAGTAAGGAGTAGGTCTGGATCTTCTTCCCTTAGGCTTGAATGATGAAGTTGGATTAGCTTGGAACTTTACATCCTTTTGTCTTTGTTGTTTTTGTTGCTTTCTCTTGTGAGGACATATATATGTATCACTCTCGGTGTTTTTACACTCAAAAGTGTTGTGTAAATCTGAATTGCATGTCTCGTAGAGAATTGGTTGTTGTTTTGGAGTTTCTAATGTATCCTTTAAGATTGATGGTTGGTTTGGATCAGGTGTAGAAGACTTGGTCTGACTTTTCTTCTTTCTTTTAGATCTGGTCTTCTTCCTCTTGACTTGTTCTTTGATTTCTTGCACCTCGGGCTTCTGTTTGTTCTTTAACTCTATCTTAATCTTTACCTTGAGTTCAACCTTAGGCAATTCTGGTTCAAGAAATCCTGTTGGTTTGAATTTCTCATAGAGAACCATTGCCTTTTCTTTGTTGTCAGGCTTTGCTGCTTTGGATTTCTGTGGTTGTATTTGTTTTGGACTGATTTCTTTAATGACATGATTAATACCTGTCAATGTTTGTTTGTTTGGTTGGTTGTTTCTTCATCACTTGCAGGATCTCCATCTTTACCATCACAGGAATAAAAGTTTTCATTCTATGGTGATTCAGGTTTGAGGTACAGCTTTGATGCTGTTTCAGGAGATGTGATTTGAGTGATAGTGGATGGTTTGTCTGTTGGATGATGATCATGCATATTTGAAAGTTCTTTGACTGGACTTTTCATTGAAGTTGGAATTTGTATGTAGTTATCATTGTAAGGAGGAGGAACAACATGGTATGTAGTTCCAGCACTCTTCTTTTGATCTCTTTGTGCATTAAGTAGTTCTTCCAACTTGCTGGCAGTCAGGTTTAAATTCTCAAGTTCAACTTCTGCTGATGCATGATCTGTTTTTATCTTTGTTAGAGACTCATTAAGTCTTGTAACTTGAGCTTGAAGACTAAATCTTTCTTCAAGGAGTTTGTCTACATCCTTCAGTAGAGAATTGATTTTATCTTCAAAGGCTTTATGTTGTATCTTCAATTCTGCATTTGTAGCCTTTTTTGTATTGATTGCCAGATTTAGACGCTCAATGTAATGTTGCAAGTTATTGATTTTTTTGGTTGTACTTGCTTCTGATATTTTGGCTTCAACTTTAGCCTTTGTGTTTGTTAACTTCACAGAGAGTTCAGTTGCTTGAGCATTCAGCTTGTGATTTTCTTTAAGCAACTTACCAACTTCATTCTCTAGTGAACTGATTTGATTTGCAAAAATTTGTAGTTCCTCTGCATGTGAAGCTCTTTCCTCCTTTATCATGTATGATATATTGTAATATTTCTGATATGCTTATACTTCATCTATGCATGCTGATGAGCATAGATTGATCTTTCTGTCTTCAGGAATTTCAGGCAATGGAGGAATATTTGTGTTGTTTATGTTTGTGGCTTTTGCAAGCTCAGCAGTTTACTCTTCAAGTTTGATTTGTTGTTGAACCATTTTGTCTTGCAACTAGTTCATCTCTTGAGTTAAACTGATGTTTTGTTGATTCAATGTCTTGATTTGTGCTTGATCATTTCTTTGAGATTGTTCCATCTCTGACCTGTATTTTATCAAATCATTAGACAATGTGTTGTTTGAGTTTGCAAGATCTCATAAATGTAAGTGCATCAGTTCTTTCTCAATGTGACTGATCTACAACTGAATGTTTGACTTGTCAAACAATGAACTGTTGTTATTATTTGATATGCTGCTATTGTTTGTTTGGTTGAAGCTTTTGTTTGATTTGCTGCTGTTGTTTGGTTGGTGCAGCTTTTATTTGATTTGTTGTTGTTGTTTGGTTGGTTGCAGCTTTTGTTTGATTGGTTGCAGCTTGGTTTGCTTTGTTTGAATTCTTGAAACCTCTTTCTACCTGCAGCAAGAAAGATAGCTCGGTTTCTCGAAACACGAGTATTAATGAATGTTGTTAAATTTTCCATTTTGTTTAAATAAACAAAAATGATTTGAAAATTTATTTTGTGTTTAAAGCAAAATCAAATTTAAACTTTAATTGAATCCAAAGAATGTCGAAACTCAATTTAATTAGATTGGCCTAATTAAAGAGTTAACTTTGTTTAATTACAATTTAGTTTAGCCGGACTAAGATTAATCTGGCTCAATTAAAAAGTAATAAAATTTGGATCGTCCAGATTAAAATTAATTGATTTTGTGACACAACTCTTTCGAAGTATATATGTCTTTATCAACAAGTAGTCAAAATAAAGTTCTCAAATCTTTCGAGAACAAAATTATCAGTTGGTCAAATTTAAAAACTTCCGAGAACAAAACTATTGAATTAAAGTCAAAATTTGAAAATGATTTAAATCAATATAGTAACAAATCATCCTATAATTACAAAAATACTTCCGAGAACACTGTCGGTCAAGGCAAAGAAGAAAGTCAAAATTATGCTTTCTCTGCTCCTGAAATTGAACTCAGTTTCACACAAACACTCCCAAAGCTTTCTCTGCCCTCACTCTCGATCTCTCTAACACCCGGTGAACCTGAAATCAACAATCACCGGTCGACCGAAATCAACAAACAATTTTAGACTTTTGGGGGTTCGGTGGAGATTGCCGATGGTCGATTGGATAGTTGTGCTGAATCGAAGATTGCAAGGTATCGGTTGCAAGTCGACAGGCGATTGGAGTTGTTTCGGTGATGTTTATGATAATTGGTCTCGGTGATGGGTGGTGTCAATTTGAAGGTCGATTATGTAGTTGAGGTTGATTGGGGTTGACACAGATGGTGGGCATTCGTCCATTGTGGGCAGATGGGTTGTTTTGATGTCCACTGTCGACAGGTTTGTGATGACGTGGAGGTTGAATGGTGTCGACAGTGGGTCTGGTCGTCTGATTTGGACCGTGATGTTTGTTGAATCATCCGCTGTGGACTTATTTACACATCCGCTGTGTACTGTTTTAGACCTATTCGATTCAAGTCCGCTATGAATTCAACTCCTGTTATTGCTTGATCGTTCGCTGTGACCATGGCACTGTCCATTGTACGGTGATGCTGTCCGTTGTGGGTGCGCTGTATGATGATGCTTCTGTGATAGCATCCGCTGTGGACTTGATTAAAACATCCACTGTGGAATTTCTTTAAGTATCCGCTGTGGACATTTTTAAGCATCTGTTGTGGATGCTTTGATTGAATGGACCTGTTCTGTGATTATTCTTCTTGTCTGCTATGAGTGTTGTGATTGAATGGACCTGTGTAAGGTTGTTGTGACCGTCTGCTTTGAACCTTCTCTCCCGTTCTTCACTCGTCCGCTGTAGATGAGTGATTTGTGTGTGAATTAGCTGTGAAATGGGTCTTCATCTGCTATGAAATTTAATGATTCAGCTGTGAAAAGTTAAGTTTATCAGTTGTGGATGATAGAACACTTGGTCAAAAATTGAATTTCAAGTATACTTTGTGTATTCTTTGTAAACTTTGATTATGAACGAAATTTCAATTTCAAATACACAACTTGTTATATGTATGATTGTTGAATTATTCTGAATGATTGTATGATGAACAGATGAATCAAAATCTGAATTAAATCACAGATTTGGTTGATTTTCAGATTTCAAAGTAGTTTGACTTTCTTGAATGAACAAATTTTTGATTCTTGGGTTTCTAATGGAATTTGATAAAATCAAAGGTTATAATAGCTGTACATAAGTGATTCTAAGCTAAAACCGTAATCAATTTCATATAATCATCATCTAAACTCAGATTCAGATGTTGAACACATGAAGAACACAATGAAGAACAAAAACCTAGATCTAAGAATCAGTGTTCAAAATGTATGATTTGGATGTTGAAAATGATAAACAAACCTTAGATTTGATGTTTCTAAGCTAAAACCACTATAAATTTCAGCTAAACCACATCAGATTCGTGATTTTTGATGATTTTTCTCAAGAACAGTGAACTTTTCTAAAGAACACAAAATTTTCAAAAATCTTCAAATTCAAGAGATGTGGATGTTCAATTGATATGAAACTTTGCAGATGTGTTAGTTATCACAAACTAAAGCTATTAGAAGCTTAAATTCAATCAAACAACAACAAAATCAAAATTTCATGGTCATGAGCATTTAAAGACTTAAATAACAAGTTTGCTTAAATCTTCAAATTAATTACTCAAATGAACTTCAATTGACGTGAAAACTTACAGATCTTCGCGAAATAACAAATCTAAGCTAATGGTAGCTTGATTTCAAAAAAACAACAACAATTTGCACATCATACTTGTGGTTCAAATTTTTGAGAAAAATTTGAAGAACAAGAAGCCAAGGCTCTGATACCAATTGTGGAAATTCGATAGATAGAAGGATCGAATATTGCAATCGTATTGTTGTCGTTTATTAGATCTGTGAAGCGGAATCTCACAGACCCGTTGATGATTTCAAGTGAAGATCTGTTGCAAGATTGAATGTATGATGATGAATGAATAATGAACCATTCAAGAACACATATTCATAAAATATTTCATTCATTCATATGTATGTTGGTAGCTAGGAGATTACAAAGGGAGTTTTTAAGAAAAACTTCTCTCATACACACTCAACCTTATGTTTCTCTCACTAGACTAAATCTGTATGCTTGCCTTGAATGCTTGAATGGTTGCAAATGGTTTTTAATGGTTAGAGTATAAAATGACTACACTTAGTCTATTTATACTCTTTACATAAATAAAGAAAATTACATTCAAGCCCTGATGATTACACAAATATTCTTTAACGTCTGATAAATTCTCTGTTGCTGATGCGTGACTGTCGGGTGCTGACGTCATTTGGGACGACCGCTGATGTTGATTGTTGACTTTGACCATGGTTGACCAAGTTTGACCAAGTTTGACTTTGGTCAATTTTCTTCGTTTTGATCATATTTTTAGCAAAACTTCATCGTGTCAGTTTTGGTAATCATCATGAGATTTGACACTTAGATTTTGGAAAGTATCATCTTCAAATAGTCCAACACCAGTTCTAACTTATACTAATTTCAGTCCCCATTCATCGTCCTTACGTATTCTTAGCCCAAATCTAGCATACAGAGCACTTAGAACAAACATACAACCACAAGACATGGTCAAAACATTCACAAACACACATCCCCATGCAAAACAGGGGTAAACATACGGTTCCAACACACTGTGAGTTGTAAAATGATAGTTATATGCATTCCAGCCCCAAAACAAGTTTAAAACAGAAAAATCGGGGATCTAGAACTCACCTACAGCAGCCTTCGAGTAAAAATCCTCCATGCTCGAGAGCACTTGGAGTTCAAACACCTAAAACACCAAAAACACACAACCGAACATAGAGGAACAATAAGACTTGGTCCAAAAGCTGAAAATCCAGCTGAAACCGAACAAAACACACGAAAAACTCACCTACAGCCGATCTTCTTCTCCTCTCTAAATAACCAATGGAAACTCTGTTGTTCTTCTTCCTTTTTTTTCATGCAGCCGAATTAGTTGGTGGAGCAAGGTAGTGGGCGGCCATGCCCACCTTTTAAACATCATAATAATAAAGTTTGCCTCTTGCACAACTTTAACCCTTTATCTTGGGTTATTTTATCTTTCTTTCTTTATACATCTCTTTTCTTTTCTTCTTTTTTTGTAAATTTCCGGGTGTTACAAGTCCACCCCCCTTGTATAGGTTTCGTCCCCGAAACCTGTCACTCCTCGAACAGTTATGGATAATGCTGTCTCATCTCTTACTCAGTCTCCCACATAGACTCGGATCCCTTCCTGTGCCTCAACTATACTCGCACCAGTGGAACCACTTTATTCTGTAATCTCTTCTCTTTTTGGTCAATGATTGCCACTAGTTGCTCTACATAATTGAGTCGTTCATCCACTTCAATGTCCTCCAGTGGTACAATTATATCTTTATCAGCTAGGCACTTTCTCAGATGAGATAAATGGAATATTTGATGAATCCCACTTAACTCATCGGGTAGCTCCAACCTATAGGCCACCTCTCCTACTCGAGCAATGATTCGGAAAGGTCCTATATACCTCGGGCTCATCTTACCCCGCTTTCTGAACCGAATGATCCCCTTCCAAGGTGAAACCTTCAGCATAACTTTATCACCCACCTAGAATTCAATCGGTCTACGCCTCTTGTTAGCATACGACTTTTGCCTATCTTTTGCCGCCTTCATAAAGGCCTTGATCTTCTCCAACTTTTGAGTCGTAGCCTCGATCACTTCAACGCTCCCCAACACCTTCTGTCCGATGTCACCCCAGCATACGGACGTTCTACACTTCCTACCGTATAGAATCTCATATGGTGGCATACCAATGCTGGCATGATAACTGTTGTTGTATGAGAATTCAGCTAACGGTAAGTGTTCGTCCCAACTTCCTCCAAAATCAATGACGCATGCTAGGAGCATATCCTCAAGCGTCTGTATAGTTCTCTCTGACTGACCATCTGTCTGAGGATGATAAGCTGTACTGATGTGCAATCTCGTCCCCATCACGTCATGAAATCTCTTCAAAAACTTGGATGTAAACCGAGTTTCACAGTCAGACACAATAGACACTGGTATACGATGACGCGTCACAATCTTTTTGATGAACAGATTCGCCAACCTCTCAGATGAATATGTCTCGCGGATTGGTAGAAAGTGAGCACTCTTCGTCAACGGTCAACTATCACCCATATAGCATCGTACCCCCTTGTCGTACGTGGTAACTTCGTAATGAAGTCCATGGTGATGTGCTCCCATTTCCACTCGGGTATATCCAAAGGTTGGATATTCCCGTGTGGCTTTTGATGCTCCTCCTTCACTTGAAAGCAAGTAAGGCACTTACTCACATACTCCGCTACCTCACGCTTCATACCCGGCCACCAGTAATCTTTCTTTATATCATGATACAGTTTTGTAGCACCACGATGAATGGAGTATCGAGTCTTATGAGCTTCATCCATGATTTTCCCCCGTAGGTCTCCATAACGAGGGATCCACATCCGTTCGAAGTGGGTTCTAACTCTGAGAGTGTTTTCACCCAACTCCATGACTAGACCTCTCATCCTTTCGAAGTTAAGGCGATCTTCTTTCAACGCCTCATCTTGGAACCCCTTGACCTATGTCATCACATCGAAGGTCATCACCAACTGGTAATCTTTCACCCGGATTGGCTCGGGTCTCTTCTTTCGGTTAAGGGCATCCGCCACTACGTTGGCCATTGCCCGGATGGTAGTGGATCTCACAATCATAATCCTTGATCAACTCTAACCACCTCTTTTGCCTCATATTAAGGTCCTTCTACTCAAAAAAGTATTTCAAGCTCTTATGGTCAGTGAAGATAGTGCACTTCGTCCCGTACAAGTAGTGCCTCCAAATCTTAAATGCAAAGACCACAGCCACTAGCTCCAAGTCATGAGTAGGGTAATTAGCTCATGGATTTTCAACTGTGAGGACGCATAGGCTATTACTCTTTTCTGTTGCATCAGCACGTAACCCAACCCCGAAAAAGAAGCATCCGAATAGACCGCTAAGTCTTTGCTCCCTTAGGGTAATGCCAAGACTTGCCTTTAACTCTTCAAAAGCATTCTCCTGTTCTAGACCCCATACAAACTTCACATCATTGCGAGTCAATGTAGTCAATGGTAAGGCTAACTTAGAAAAGTCTTGGATGAATCTTCTGTAGTAGCCCGCCAAACCCAAGAAACTACGGATCTCGGATGGCGTCTTTGGAGACTTCCATTGTATCACAGCCTCAACCCTTGCCGGGTCTACTATGATCCCTTCGGATTTAACCACATGACCCAAATTTGAACCTCTCGCAACCAGAAAGCGCACTTGGAGAACTTAGCATACAACTTCTCTCTTCTAAGTGTCTCCAATACCTCACGAAGGTGATTGGCATTCTCTTCTTTGCTCTTCGTATAAATCAGGATATCATCAATAAATAAAATCACTGATTTATCCAACATCAGCTGACACACCCGGTTCATCAAATCCATAAAGGCAGTTGGCGCGTTAGTTAGACCAAAAGACATAACGAGAAACTCATAGTGTCCATAACGCGTGTGAAAAGCTGTTTTGGGATATCTTGCTTCTTCACCTTCATCTGATGGTAACCAGATCGGAGATCTATTCTCGAAAACCAACAGGCACCTTGGAGCTGATCAAACAAGTCATCAATTTTGGGTAGTGGATATCGGTTCTTCACCGTCAACTTGTTTAACACAAGGTAGTCGATGCACATCCTCATACTACCTTCCTTCTTCTTTAAAAACAAGACCAGAGCACCCCAGGGAGAGATACTCGGTCGAATGAACCCTTTCTCCAGCAACTCTTGCAACTGAACCTTCAGTTCTTTCATCTCAGACGGAGCCAATTGATATGGTGCCTTGGCAATAGGTTGAGCAACAGGTATCAAGTCAATCTAGAACTTGATCTCGCGGTCCGGTGGCACACCTGGTAAATCTTCTAGGAACACGTTAGGAAAGTCACACACAACTGGTACGTCGGATAATTGTGGTACTAACGCATCCACATCCTTCACGTAAGCCAAGTAGGCACTACATCCACGTTTCATGCACTTCTCTACCACCACCATCGAAATCACCTTCGGAATCATAGTAACTCGATCACCGTAGATCGTCACAGAACTCCTATCAGGTGCAGTCAATCGGATCATCTTCTTACGACACACAATATTTGCCTTATAGGCTGCTAACCAATCCATCCCCAGAACCACATCAAACCCACCTAGGGGCATCACGAATAATTTAGCAAAGAACCTATAGCCTTCAAATTCTATGTCACAACCCTCTATCAGATCAGAAATCCTGGTAGACTTACCAATGGTAGTTTCTACATCGAAGGGCTCATCAATACATCTACTTCTAACAGGCAACTTAGCACAGAAGGAAGCAGAAATAAAACTCCTACTAGCACCTGAATTGAATGATACAGAGGCACAAGTTTGGTTTACTAGGAACGTACCTAACACGACATCGGGGTCCACCGTAGCCTCCTCCCGGGTCATTGTGAATGCTCTGGCTTTTTCTCTCTGCCCATCATTCTCGGTCCCCTTCTTTGCCCCAAAACTTTTAGCCCTCGGCTTCTTGCAATCCCTACTTAGATGGCCCTCTTCACCATACTTATAACATCTTACAACCCCACACTCTCTTGCCATATGACCTGGCTTCCCATACTTGACTCAGAGATTCAGTCCCTACTTACACTTCCTTATATGTTCCTTCCCGCACTTACCACTCCTCTTCATTCCCGTACCTGATGTTACTACCCTTCGATCATCCACCCTTGCCCTTTTGTTATTTGGAGTGAAACCACCATGACCAAACCGCTTCCCATTCCAGTTCCTGACACCACCACCTTTCTTACTCACCTCTACCACTGCCACCTCTCTCTCATCATACAACCTCTCTGCCAGATCAACCACCAACCTAAAAGTACTCGGCCGGGTGACGATCATGTGCCTGCGGATATTCGCCAGCAAACCATGGATATACCTCTTGATCTTCCTTGACACCGGCGTCACCTAATCAGGCATTAGCCTTGCCATCTCATTGAACTTAGTAGTATACTGCTGGTGTACCATGGTTCCTGCCTCCAGCTCTAAGAACTCTCTCTCAATCTTGTCAAGTTCCCTGGGAGGATAAAACTCCTCGATCACCATCTTTTTCAGTTCAGTCCACCTCATCCTCCCAACAGCCCTGCTGCCCTCGGCCTGGACAATATTATCTCACCAACATAAAGCCGATTCCACGAATCAGTGGGTAGCAAACTTCACCTTTTGATCCTCCCTACATTCGCTAATCTCCAACATAGCCTCCATTTCTCTCACCATCGGTGAGCAGCAGCAGCATTCCCATTACCATCAAAAGTCGAGGGCTTGCATCTTTGAAATGCCCCATAACTACACCCCTTGGCATTTTCCTATACCTCTTCATCTTCCTCTCATCACTGGGGATGACCATCTCTGTTTCTGGTTGCTCCCCTTCACCTGAACCTCTCTCTTCACGCCCTCTCCTAACGGTCCTCCTCCTCTCCTCCTTCTCTTTCTTTTCATCCTCCCTAACAGCATGAATAACCTCGATCACCACAGATGGCAGGATCGTCTGCATGACCTAATGAACTTCCTCCATAACTGCCACTTTCAAAGAAGCTCTCAGATTAGCACTCTCATCACCGCTTTCCTGGTGATGAAGCTCGGGCTCTGCAGGAGCCATCTCAATAGCCTTAGCCTTGTTCCTAGTGACACGTGGTCTAGCACCATGACCACCCTATTGGGGTTCAACAATGGAATAAACTGAAACTTACCAAATCATAATCACAGCCAACTGAAGATCTCATTGTACAAGTTCAGAGACCAAGGTGATCACAACAAAAACAACAATACAAGACAATTCAACATGAAAAAGTCAACATCAAGACAATTAGAAAGTCAAAATTAGGTCATCTTGTAATAATAATATAAATAGACCCACTAGTGCATTTTTGAAAGTGTGGTTCTTTTCTGTGTGTTTCTCATGGTGTAAATCACCACCCAAGGAGAAATCCTCTCCTTTGGGTGGGTTTGATTTCATCAGCCATCTATGATTCTCATTGTAACTTGTTTATCAACATCAATGAAATCATAACATTATTATTATCCATCTCTTTTTTCTTTGATTCCCACACATACACCCATCTTAATTTTGATTTCTAGATCTGAACGTGATGAATCCTAAGATCCAAGCTCAACGAATCTAAAATTTTTGATTTAGCAAAATGGTATCAGAGCTGTTGGTTGCTGGATTTATCTAGTTTTCAGATCTGATTTCATCTTTAATGATGTCAAGAACAATGAAGAAAAGAAGAAAAATGGAGAACAAAGTCCCTGTTCATCAAAAACCTATCTGTTCATACCCAAAATCAGAAGAAAAACCAACAAATCTTTTCAACCATGGTACAATTTGAAGAATCGTGAACATGTTCATGATTATTCCTTCAAAATTCGATGCAATTGAACAAGATTATCAACAACAATGAAGAAAACCCATCTGTTCATCTCAAAATCAAGAAGAAAAATCATCAGATCTGTTCTAATATGGTACGATTTGAAGAAATATAATCATTCCTTGGATTATTTCTTCAAAATTCGATGCAATTGAACATGATTATCATTAAAAACAAAGAAAAGATGAAGAAATAGAAGCTACTGCTAATTTCTCGACCTGCACTGCAGTGTGAAATCGAATTTTGTTCGTCTCGAAACAAATGCGGATGAACAAAAAACAAATGCGGATGAAGCTTGATCAAATGAGGATGAATTAACCACAAATGCGGATGTGTTATAAACAAATGCGGATTTGTTATCCACATGCAGATGTGTTATACACAAATGCGGATGTGTGTGTCAACAAATGCGGATGCCTTGTCACCAAATGCGGTTGACTTGTAAACAAATGCGGGTACTTTAAGCACAAATGCGGATGCATCAAAAACAAATGCGGATGCCTTGCAAACAAATGCGGATGCTTTGCAAACAAATGCGGATAAGTTAGCAAAGAAATGCGGATGAGTTGCAAGAAATGCTTATGAACAGTTGATGAACAGGACTTGAAAAAGAAAAGAAAAACATGAATGTAGATGATTGACACCAACAGGCACGTCCATTTTGATCATGAAAAAAAAATAAAAATAAAAAAAATGTAGAAATCAACTTTGGTCACTTTTTCACAAATTCATCCAGGGACTTGTACAACTATCAGATGCCCTTTCTGAAGTACTTGGGCTTACATTCATTGATGATGTTTTGCACCAGTATCTGACTATTGAGCGGACAGTTAGCCAGACTTTAATCAAGGGGAGTACTCAATATCTGATGAATGTCATTTATCAAGTTATCTCAAAAGAGTAGAAGTGTGTTCAACATTGATTCATGTTCTTGCTGTAGTTTATTGAAGTTCAAAGCCTCATCATATGCCTAATACACTTTAATCCTTTGAGTGTGATATGAACAAACAGTAATCCAAAAGTGATACACCTCATATCCAATGCGTTAAGTATTCTCAAAGAGATTCTATCCTTTATCAAAAATACATTAGGAGAAGCTTAATCTGAGGGGGAGAACTACAGTGAACTATGTCAGAACATCAGTTAATCAAGAAGACATATGTCAGAGAAGATCTTCAAGTCATTGTTTGGCAAGCATCCGTTTAAGGGGAGTATTGTTGGGGTTCAACAATGGAATAAACTGAAGCTTACCAAATCATAATCACAGCCAACTAAAGATCTCATTGTAGAAGTTCATAGACCCACTAGTCAACATCAAGACAATTAGAATGTCAAAATTAGGTCACGTTGTAATAATAATATAAATAGACCCACTAGTGCACTTTTGCAAGTGTGGTTCTTTTGTGTGTGTTTCTCATGGTGTAAATCACTACCCAAGGAGAAATCCTCTCCTTTGGGTGGGTTTGATTTCATCAGCCATCTATGATTCTCATTGTAACTTGTTTATCAACATCAATGAAATCATAACATTATTATTATCCATCTCTTTGTTATTTGATTCACACACATACACCAATCTTAATTTTGATTTCTAGATCTGAACATGATGAATCCTAAGATCCAAGCTCAACGAATCTAAAATTTTTGATTTAGCACACCCTGTAAACCACCTCGAGAAGCCTTCGAAGATCTACCACCAGCCATCCTAAGCGCTATAAGATTCAATCACCAACAAAATCATTCAAGGTAATAGCTCAGTTTATGTCGAGTATAGTAAGTCCCTATTTACAGTGGCCAGTTATGATTAGCCACTTACTTTAATCTTCATCCCCTAAGCATCCCCTATCCTGACTACATCAGTATCCAAATCTACTAAGGGCATATCAATCAAATAGCACGGCTCATAATAAAAAAATTACCTGATGGCACGTAGCTACTTGGGCTGGAATCCCTCCATTTGGTCCCATTCTCAGTTTAAGTTTATGTTTTGAAAATAATTTACCTAATTCTCTTAAACTTTGGCTCTGATACTAACTTGTAAGGCCCCAATCCTGGGAACCCCACAGTTAGTCAATCATAGCCTTATTTAGTATAAGACATAATAAATTTCATAAAAACATTGTAGCGGATTAATTTATCAAAAACCATTCATGCATTAATATTTGATATTGACAAGTAATACATCATTGTTTTAAAAGAGTTACAAAAGAATATTCAATTGTATTACAAAACAACAACATTATCATGCATGAAATGGATGCCAGTCTTTGCCCGCCAAGTAGCTTCACCCTCGTGCCATCCTCAGCAACAAGCTACCTGCCAACTGAAAATGCATAAAAAGTCAGCATTGCTGAGTGAGTTCTAGTTTTATAAATAAGATACTTTTCTTACGTTAAAACATTTTCTTTACTTTCATACATGGTCATTCATCGTACATACATCAAGGTAATATCATTATTATCTTCCATTATCGCACATATTCGTTCGTTTAACACTTTTTCATTACCTTTCAATTCTATCTAGATCCTGTCATTAGCTATGCCCCATCGTTAGGCACGAAGCCACCTCAGTCTTGGGGTTAAGCAACAAGGATCCCATTTTGCATGTATGGATCAGTCACCAAGACTGACCCCCTTGTGTGTACCCTCATGGGTTAGCCAAGATCGCAAGCTACATTGCACACAATTGAGCTAACAACTCTTCAATGAGTTGTGAACCTCTTTAAATTTGCTTGCAAGACTTTCATTCATTCGTTATGTTCACTTTTCATTATCATTAATCTTTCGCTTCTATTATGATAATATTACTTATAAGAGCATAACACATCATATAAGTCACATAATAATACGTAATAAAGAACATTAAAAACAGACCACAAACATGTGCAACAAGAACAAACATAAACCACCAAAACATTCCATATCTTAATCATTAACTTCTATTTCCCAAGATTTTAGAAAAATCCTAAGTCAACTTAGGCGCATGAGCACTATGTAGGCGCATGAGCACTATGTAGGCGCATGGGTAGTTGGGCGCATGGAAAGACTTAGGCGCATGGGAACACTTCGGCACATGGGAAAAACTTAGGCGCATGAACACTATGTTGGCGTATGGGTACTATGTAGGCGCACGGGCAGTTGGGCGCCTGGGAAAGACTGAGGCACATGGGAACACTTGGGCGTATGGGCAAAAACTTAGGCGCATGGGCAAAGTGTTAGGCGCATGGGTAGTTTACCAGTTCTAACTTATACTAATTTCAGTCTCCATTCATCATCCTAACGTATTCTTAGCCGAAATCTAGCATACAGAGCACTTAGAACAAGCATACAGCGACAAGACACGGTCAAAACATTCCAAACACACCCCCCCCCCCCCCCCGCAAAATAGGGGTAAACATACGGTTCCAACACTCTGTGAGTTGTAGAATGATAGTTATATGCATTCCAGCCCCAAAACAAGTTTAAAACAGAAAAATCAGGGACCTAGAACTCACCTACAGCAGCCTTCAAGTAAAACTCCTCCAAACTCGAGAACACTTGGAGTTCAAACACCTAAACACACCAAAAACACACAACCGAACAAAGAGGAACACATAAGACTCGGTCCAAAAGCTGAAAATCCAGCTGAAACCGAACAAAACACACGAAAAACTCACCTACAGCCGATCTTCTTCTTCTCTCTAAAAAACCGATGGAAACTCTGTTGTTCTTCTTCCTTTTTTTTCCTACAGCCGAATTAGTTGGTGGAGCAAGGTAGTGGGCGGCCATGCCCACCTTTTAAATATCATAATAATAAAGTTTGCCTCTTGCATAAGATTAACCCCTTAACTTGGGTTATTTCATCTTTCTTTCTTTATACTTCTCTTTTCTTTTCTTTTTTTTGTAAATTTCATGGTGTTACACTATCTCCTCATCTTTGCTTATTGTAGACGCATCTCTAACTCGAAGATTAATATTTAGTCTTTATTAGTCTTTGTATAGTTTTTTGTCATAGTTTGGGGACTTATTTTGTAAATATATGTTCCTTTTTGTATTGATAGTATAAATAGCATAGATAAGGTATTGTGTAGTAAGCACTAGAAGAAGCACTTAGAAATCAGTAACGAATTGTAACTATGTTTCTCTCTACATTTGTACTTTCTATGCAATCTATCAATGAAACTATGAATTTTTGATACATTTGTTTAGATTTGATTACTTGTGTTTGTTTTGATTGAATTTTATCACAATATCATCACAGATCGATCCATTTTGATCCTATCAAATGGTACCAGAGCTGTTGGTTCAGTGATTTGAGCTTGTCAAACTGTTGAACTTTTGAATCACTTGAATCTGTGATTGATAAGCAATTCAATCAAATAATTGTTGATTTGAGTTGTGCTTCATCATCAGAAACATGAATTGAATCACAATTTGCAGTTCAATTCGTTCAAAATCAGTGAATTTGTTCAAATTAGTGTTCAAACCTGTTCTTCATTTTCGAACTGATTTTCAATCAAAAGATTGCATTGTTGTTGTGTTTGGCGAAATTGAAGATAAAAGACTGTTAATTGATCCAATTACTACCTAATTGGAGGTTTTTAGGTCAATTCAACAAGTTTTGAAGAATTTCAGAAGATCTGTGTTCGTATGAATCTATTGAAGTTGGCGCATTAGGTTAAAACACAACTGAAAATTGCCTAAGTGTATAGGCGCTTGACAACTGTTCGGGCCTTTGACCACTATTCAGGTGTTTTTGGTCTAGGTGTTTTACCTCTGTTGAGGCGTATTTCAACTATTTGGTCACTTTGGAACTTTTAAGAAACCGAGGAATTCTAGGCACATTACAACTGTGTAGGCGTTTTTGAACTATTTGGGTGTTTTTACACCCAGACGTCTGACAACTGTTTGGACGTTTTACAACTGTTCAGGCGCATTTCAATTTGGGCATTTTGAGAATTCTACTAAGGCAATCCCTTGGGCATTTGTAAGTCAAAGTCAGAAGTTTCACAACTGTTTGGGCGCTTCATCACTGTTTAGGCGCATCAACTCAACACTTAGAAATTTTTCAAAATTTTAAAAATCCAAAAATATTTTCAATTGATTGTTTAAATCAAAAACTTAAAAAACAACAAAAACAAATCTTTTTCTAAAATCAAAAATATAAAATGGTGAAGTCAGAAGATTCTTAGAATAGAGTTCCTAAGTTGAAGAACAGAGCTGATTTTAAGAACTAGTCTCTTAGATTGAAACATCATCTTAATTCTATTGACACTGACTTATGGAAGTCAATAGAAAGAGGACCGCATATTCTTATCACTTCAGATGGTCCTGATAGAGGGTTTGTTTACACTAAAGACTCTCCAAAACCATATCCTAAAGATGGGTTATAAGGTGATGATCTAAGGAAAGTAAAGAATGACATTAAAGCATATTCTTTGATGTGTAAAGGATTACCACTTGAAGTCTTAACTAGACTTGATGGATATCAAATGGGGTATACCATGTATAAAGCTTTGAAGATAATTTGTGAAGGTGGTAAGGAGATTCAAGATATTAAGAAGCAGAAACTGAAGAGGCAGTTAGAGCTGTTTGAGCATTTATCTGGTGAGACTATTAACCAAATGATGAATAGATTTGTGCAACTTACAACTGAGATGTCAACTGCTGGCATCAAAAATGATCTCAAAGATCTAAACTTCAGGCTTCTCAATGCTCTTCCATCTTCATGGAAACAAATAGTAACACTGTTGAAGCATACTGAGAAATTCCCTATGGATCTTGATCAGTTGATTGCAAAAATTGAGTCAGTTGAGATAGATGAAAGCTCAAGAAACAATGATAGAGCAGCATCAATGTCTTAATACAAGTATGTTGCATCTCCAGCTAGCACTGTGGAGAACGCCTTTATGGCAAAGAATGAGAATTTACCAGAAGAAGAGGGTGATCTGTTTGTTGGAGCAGGATTCTTTACAGATTCTTCATATACAAGTGCTCCTACTTATGCATCTCAACCTCAACCTCAGTCTCCTCCTAAACCTCAAAGCTCTAAATCTCAAACTGAGACTCCATCTGTTAACTCTGCTAAAACTAGCAAAGTAAAAGATGTCATTAACATCCTATTACAGGATGAAGAGTCCAAATCTATTTTTACTGTTTTTATGGCTAGTTTTCAAGCTTATCAAGGTAGTCATTTAACTCAATTAGATCTTGTTTTGAAGGACTTATTTGAAATGGATCCAGATGATGTGGAGGAAATGAATCTAAACTGGCAGATGGTGATGATTGCATACAGGACTCAGAAACACTCTTATGTCAATAGGAACTACAAGCCAAGTGCTAACAAGACTGTTGGATTTGACAAGTCTAAGTCAAGGTGTTTCAACTGCAATAGCTATGGTCACTTTTCAAGGGAATGCAAAGCTCCCAAAAACAAAGGAGGAAATAGCCAATCGAGTTCAAGCAATCAGAGGTTTCAACAATCCTCTCAAAAGACATTCCAAAAGCCATACCAAAGCTTACCAATGCCTGAACTTAAAGAAGAATCTAAGTCATCTGAAGAGCCAAAGAAAGCTCTAGTTGTTAGCATTAAGGACGGATATGATTGGAGTGCTTATGCAGAGAAACTTACTTCTGATCTAACTTCCAGTTTATCTCTTATTGCAGAAGTTCAAGGAGAAGATTGGTCAGAGGATAATGATCCTAAAGCTGAAGGTGTCACACCCCAACCTTAACGGCGGAAACGTCGAGATGTGAGTGTTAAGATTGTTCACAGCCACATAACACTACCATAAATTGTAAATATAAAAATTCATAAGTTGAAATAAACATTACAACCAAATGTCTCAACAAAAGAAAAAAAATAAACAAAGTTCAACTTTCAAGTTTCAAGATATTTTATTTATTTTTCCTAGGTCCAAATCCTAGGTGTAAGCATGCTTCAAAAGATAATCATCAACCTTGTGCATTTCCTGAAACATGTTAAAAATAAAGGGTCAACTTTAAAAGTTGGTGTGTTTCCATGGGTTAAGCATACATATATATATATAAAAGTTTACAAGTAGCAATTCATGTCAATGGTTACGAATAAAGCAAGTTTATAGATAACATATAGCTACAATCAAACCTTGACCAAGAATATCATTTACAAGTTTAACGATTAGCTAAGTGTACTTGGTTCCCATGATGAACAAGCATACGTCATCAGGAGCCGGCAATAACCTCGGCTTTAGCACCAAATAGGCTTGTCAGGCCCATAGATCTGTGACGTCGCCAGGCTAGCAATAGTTAATGATTGTCAACATATAATGTTCATCATATAAGGCTCACAATATTACAAATAACCATGACAAAAAGTAAAGATGAATTGCATGTGCGTTTACAAGTATCAAGATGTTTACAAGTGCAAGTTTATAAAGTTAACATGTTTCACCCCAAAAGGTGTGAAATAAAGTAAAAGAGGGGCATGGAAAAACTCACATGATATATATATATATATATATATAAATAGGATGATAACAAGAAATAAACGGTGCTCCAACGATTCCTTTTTCAAGTTACCTAACGTATATATTTCAAGGTTAAGATTAAAGGTAATATTAACAATTAAACGTGAACTAGGGTTTCAATAGGAATTTGGGGTTTAAGGTTAGCTAATGAAATTAAATATATTTTAATCCAATGAGAAGAAATATACCATTTAGGTAATTTAATATGGAGAAAAGAAATTAAATCTTTTATAATAATTTATAAAGTTTAAATATATGATGTAAATAGATTTTTTTATAATTATTTAAAATAACATGATTAAACAATAATTTAACGTATTGGTCAATAATAATTTATTAATTTAAACTATTATTTAAAATCCATTTTATAAGAAATAATCCAAAAATAACCTTTGTTAAAATGTTTTATTAAAATAATATTTAATTATTTAAATTTAAAAATTTACAGAAAATAATTTGGTGTCCTTAAAAATATTTAAAGTTTACAAGAATAATTTTTATAATTATTAAAAATTTTCCATAATTTATTTAAAGGCTGAAAAGCCCTAAAAAAATGTTTGAGGGTGCCCGGGTTCGAACCCAGGACCTCAAGAATGATATAGGAGTGATTTACCATTAGGCTAGGATGCCTATGCCTGACAGAAAGTGAGTTTTAATTCTTAAATCACAAATTCAAAGAAACCCCCAAACCATATGAACCCTAGATTCGATTTCAACCTAATTGAACATGAAATCGAATATGATTCCTGTAATAAACATAGGGTTTTTGATCCTCAAGGAAAACCGAGTATGTGTGTGTGTTTAATTACCCGAAAGATGTTAGAAATCGATGCTACAAGTCGAAGAACAGTCGCAACCAAGGTTGGGTAGTGTTCGTGATGCAAACGTTGATATTATCCAAATTCGTTGCACAGGAAGCTTCCAAGGATCTTGATGAACGAAAGCTCTCTGTCAATTTCAGTTAATATCGATAGAATGGTGATGAACACTAGCGTTGTAGTCGCGATGAAGAGAGGGAATTATTCGAGTGGTTCCAGTGTGTTTTAGGTGGAATTGAGTTCGATAGTAGCTTAGGATTAGTTAAACGTTAGATTATGATACATTTAATTTGATTATTATTGAGTTTTAATGTTCGAACGGCTCTATGATTAAAAGCTTCGGTTATTCAAACCGATTGGGTTCATAACCGACGTTTAAAAGCAATTAAGGTGCGTGTTCAAGTTCGAAACGTGTTCACGAATCGATTTGGAACGGTTTTTGGGTTGAAATCCGAAGAATTTTGGGGTTTTGAACCTTGCCGGAGTCGGCCGGAGGGTGGCCGGAAAGTGTCGCCGGAAATACGGGGAAAGATGCGGGAGGGGGTTTGGGTTTCGATTAATTGCAGTTTTAGTCCCTGCAGTTTTCGAATTAATATTTTATGTTAAAAACTTTCATTTAAAGTTTCAAATTTGTCACAAATACCCCCTGAACTTAATTAACCTTTAAGTTTTAAATGTTTTTGTAACTTATTAAATGTTTAACTTTTATAAATTATTAATTTTTATTATAATTATTATTTTTATTTAATTTTGACTATTATTATTATTATTATTATTTTTTTACTAAATTAATTTATTAACTTCAAAATGAACTAAGAAACAAGCATAAACAAGCCTTCAAAATTTCATAAATGAAATAAATGGTCCTTACAAGAACATAACAGGGTTAACTATTAATTAACGAAACCACGAAAGGTTACAGTCTCCCCAACTTTTAAGAATTTCGTCCCGAAATTAAGAATGAACTAAATGAACAGATACGGGTATTTCTTCTTCATATGCTCCTCACGTTCCCAATTAAACTCAGGTCCACGCTTATTCTCCCAACGAACCTTGACGATTGGGGTGGTAGTGGTCCTAGTCTTCTTCATAATGCGGTCCATGACTTCAATGGGTTTCTCAACAAAATGTAATGACTCGTCGATCTGGATGTCATCTACTGGGACATACAGACTTTTATCAGCTAAACATTTTCTCAAATTTGAGACATAGAAAACAGGATGAACCCCGCTAAGATCGAAAGGTAGTTCCAGTTTATAAGCCACTTTCCCAATCCTTTTCAAGATCTTGAAAGGTCCTACAAATCGTGGAGCTAATTTACCCTTCTTCCCAAAGCGAACGACTCCCTTCCATGGTGAGACTTTAAGGAGAACCATATCCCCAACTTGGAATTCCAACGGCTTGCGTCGTTTATCGGCATAACTTTTTTGTCGACTTCTAGCCACTTCAAGGTTCTTGCGAATCATGGAAACTTTATCGGTTGTTTCTTGTATGAGCTCAGGACCAGTGATGAAATTTTCACCAATGTCAGTCCAGCAGATCGGGGAATGACATTTACGACCATAAAGCGCTTCAAAAGGTGCCATTTTGATACTCGAGTGGTAACTATTATTATACGAAAATTCCGCGAGAGGTAAATGCGTATCCCAATCACCACCAAAGTCAAGGACACAAAGACGTAGCAAATCCTCTAGGGTTTGAATGGTTCGCTCGGTTTGACCGTCCGTTTGAGGATGGTAAGCCGTGCTTAAATCCAGTTGAGTACCCAAAAGTTCTTGCATAGACGACCAAAAGTGCGAAGTGAAACGAGCGTCTCGGTCGGATATGATATGCAAAGGTACGCCATGACGACTCACAATCTCATCAATGTATATACGAGCTAACCTTGACATTTTGTAAGTGTCACGTATGGGTATGAAATGTGCCTACTTGGTCAATCGGTCAACGATCACCCATATGCTATCATGACCACGAGAGGTGCGAGGTAGTTTGGTTATGAAGTCCATGGATATGTGTTCCCATTTCCACATGGGGATCTCGTGTTGTTCAAGCAATCCACTAGGACGTTGATGTTCAGCTTTAACCTTCGTACACGTAAGACACTTAGCTACGTAAGTTGTATGTCTTTCTTCATTCCAGGCCACCAGTATTGACCACGCAGATCCATATACATCTTATCGGAACCAGGATGAATTGAGTAACGAGTTTGATGAGCTTCATTCATGATAAAGGTACGAAGATTATCACGGTTTGGAACCCAAATTCGATTCAAGAAATACATCAACCCATTGGCTTTCGTTTCTAGTTGAGCTCGAAGGTTGTACTCCAATTCCTCTCCCATTTTTCCTCCTTCTTGAACCGCTTGTTGAGCTTCCATGATACAAGTCTCGATGTCATCCTCAATCCTCAAATTTTGCAGCAGCACCGTAGTCTCGTTAACATCCAGACGAATCTCAGTATCAAATTCTCCCAAGGTATCAAACCATTGTCGTCGATGCGAATTTCTTGAAACGAGACCATCTTATTATGAATCTTACGACTTAGTGCATCGGCTACGACATTTGCCTTTCCAGGGTGGTAACGAATGTCACAATCATAATCACTAATCAACTCAACCCAACGTCATTGTCTCATGTTGAGATCCTTTTGATTGAAGACGTGTTGTAGGCTTTTGTGATCGGTGTAAACTATACATTGCGTCCCATAAAGGTAATGCCTCCAAATCTTTAAGGCAAAAACCACAGCACCAAGTTCAAGATCATGTGTCGTATAATTCACCTCATGGACCTTCAATTGTCTCGATGCATATGCTATGACCTTTCCTCGTTGCATGAGAACACAACCAAGGCCTTGTTTAGATGCATCACAATATACGGTGAAATCATCGTTTCCATCGGGAAGAGTCAAGATAGGAGCATTACACAACTTGTGCTTTAAGGATTCAAAGGCTTCCTCTTATTCAGACCCCCATTCGAATGGTTTATTCTTTTGGGTCAAGGAAGCAAGTGGTTTCGCGATTCGAGAGAAGTTGGCAATGAAACGTCGATAATACCCAGCAAGACCAAGGAAAGAACGAACCTCGGTTGGAGTTGTGGGAACACACCAATTTTTCACAGCTTCCACCTTTGCAGGGTCAACGTGAATTCCTTGACTATTCACCACGTGTCCCAGAAATTGGACCTCCTCAAGCTAAAATTCGCACTTTGAGAACTTTGCGTATAGTTGTTCTTTCTTTAATAGCTCAAGAACTTGTCGCAGGTGATGTTCGTGATCGGTTTTGGACTTGGAGTAGATAAGTATGTCGTCAATAAAGACAATCACGAACTTGTCTAGATACGGCTTGCATACTCGATTCATGAGATCCATAAAGACAGCAGGAGCATTCGTTAAACCAAAGGGCATAACCATGAACTCATAGTGTCCATATCGGGTACGGAACGTAGTTTTTAGGATATCATCATCATGAACTCGTAATTGATGATAGCCAGAACGTAAGTCAATCTTTGAGAAAATAGCAGCTCCTTGAAGTTGGTCAAAAAGATCATCGATGCGAGGAAGAGGGTAGCGGTTCTTGATGGTAAGTTTGTTAAGCTCACGATAATCGATGCACATACGAAATGATCCATCTTTCTTCTTCACGAACAGAACAGGTGCACCCCAAGGCGATGAGCTAGGACGGATAAAGCCCTTATCGGACAGTTCTTGAAGTTGACTAGCCAGCTCTTGCATTTCTGACGGTGCAAGTCGATATGGTGATTTAGCCACAGGGTTCGCTCCCGGAATTAAATCGATCTTAAACTCGACTTCACGCACGGGAGGTAAACCACTAAGGTCATCGGGAAACACTTCAGGAAAGTCTCGTACAATCGGGACATCCTTAAGATCATTCCCTTTGACTTTCGTGTTGACCACGTAAGCCAAGAAAGCCATGTAATTCTTGCTTACACATTTTCGGGCTTGAGTACACGACATGAGTTTGAGTCTTTTGGAGGATTTTTCACCAAACACTTTCAATGTATCCCCCGAATATAAAGGAATTCGAATGCACTTCTCGAAACAAATAATTTCCGCATGATGTTTGGCTAGCCAATCCATGCCAATGATAACGTCAAAGCTTCCAAGTTTCATAGGAATAAGATCGATAAAGAACTCATGCTCGTTTAGGCTCAAAATGCAATCACGAATAACGACATCAACGGTGATGGGTTCTCCATCGGCGACTTCAACAGTAAGAGGTCTTTCTAGTTTCGTATGTGGCTTAGCAAGTATAGGCTCAAATTCTATCGAGACAAAACTCTTATCGGCTCCAGAGTCAAATAGAACGTAGGCATAAGAATTATTAATAAGAAACATACCTGTTCAGTTTTAAAGACGTTAACGATACTGGTAAAGCAACAAAAGAACTTGGATCATAAAGTTGGGGTTGGATTTGACATACCGTTCACCACATCGTTGTTTGCTTGTGCTTGGTTTGCATTGATGTTGAAGGCACGTCCCCGGGCTTGTGGTACGTTACCCGCAAGACGAGGGCATTGTGGGCGAAAATGACCAGGTTCCCCGCAGTTGTAGCAAGCACGATTAGCAACTAACGCGGCATTGTTTGGTGCACGGTGACAAGTAGCCACCAAGTGTCCATACTTACCGCATAGTGTACAGATACGGCACGGGGTATTACCCGCATGATGATACTTACAAACATTGCATAATGGTAGAGGACCAGCATAGGCTCTAGCAGCAGGTGCTTGTGTAACAGGAGCGGGTTGTCTTTGAGGTACCTTGGGTGTAGCCACCGTGAAATTACGCGCCTGTGTGATCTTGCGTTTCTTGTTGTTGTAAGACGGTTCATTCTTACTCTCCTTAGCTGCTTCAAGGACCGCCTTTTCAGTCTTTTTAGCCCCTTTGACAGACAAGGTGCCCGCTCGAATATGGTTTTCAGTAAGTTGAGCGGTGATGGTAATGGCATCTTCCAAAGTTGTGGGTCTACTTCCCACCACGGCATCTTGGATTTGAGGTGGCACCCCCTTGATGAACTTCTCAATGTTCCTAGGAACAGTGTCAACCATGTGAGGCAACAGGATGCTCAACTCGTGATGCCTAGTTGAATAGGCCAAATGATCTCCACCATCTTGCTTGAGATTCCAAAACTCCTCCTCCAGCTTTTGCAGCTCACTTCTGGGCAGAACTTTTGGATGGCAATGTTCTTGAATTCTTCCCAAGTTAGTGCCAACACAGCATCAGCACCACGATTCCTCTTCTCACTATTCCACCACGTAAGTGCTCTTTGTTGAAGAACACTTGTGGCATAACGGACTTTGAGTGCCTCGGGACACTCACAGTTGATGAAGGTGTTCTCCATGCTTTCAAACCACTCGAGAAGTCCAGTGGCTCCTTCCTTCCCACTAAAGCTAGTGGGTTTGCACGAGTTGAAGTGCTTAAACGTGCAGGTTTGGTTGTTTCTTCCTTGATTTGCACTATTCTCTCCTTGCCCATTGCCATTGGTGTTGTTACTAGCGTTGGTCATCAAGGTGCTACTCAGTTCGGCAACCATGGTAGGAATGACTGCAGCCATTTGACGGGCAATCATGGCGGCTAATTTGCGGTCGGAGGAACCACGCTTTCTATGATGACGAGACATGCTGGATACAAAATAAGTTAGTCACAGAAATTTGGAGGTAGAAAATAATAAATCAAACAAAGATTTTTCAAGACTTGCAAAACACACAAGGAATGATTCCATTTGGTACGCATTACCATTTAGAAACGTTGACACGTCAAGGTGAGTTAACTCCAATTGCCTTAGAAACTTGTGTATATTGACCATAGTTTATCACTCATCCCAGAAATCCCCAGGTAAGCATAACTAGTCCCACGGGATTTATGCGAAATACTTACCTTAGCCCGAAGGCTTTTTGCCAGGAAATCCAGAATACAGGTGTCTATGTGTCACACAATATTTCTTTAGGTTCATGGAATTAAAACCTTGATGAGATTTTCATAGATTAGACATAAAGTCTAAAGATTTGAACCTTTTGATATAAAGCTTACGTTCCCACGTGTCGTCGAGAATAAGTTTAAGATATTTCATCGTCGAGAGAATAAAGGATTAAGAATAAGTTTTAGAGGAGACAAGGCAACCAAGTTTCTTAATTATAAGGCAATCCTAACTAAAGGCATCAAGTTGCACATTAAGAGGCCCTCCTTAACAAGTAGCATTATGTAGCATGCAACAAAATATATTACAAGATCATAAAGATTTTTCTTATGAGGTTCATGCATCAACTATAGTCTAGGTCACCATTTCTAATAACCAAAATCCCTATAGTTATGAGCTCTGATACCAATCTATCACACCCCAACCTTAACGGCGGAAACGTCGAGATGTGAGGGTTAAGATTGTTCACAGCCACATAACACTACCATAAATTGTAAATATAAAAATTCATAAGTTGAAATAAACATTACAACCAAATGTCTCAACAAAAGAAAAAAAATAAACAAAGTTCAACTTTCAAGTTTCAAGATATTTTATTTATTTTTCCTAGGTCCAAATCCTAGGTGTAAGCATGCTTCAAAAGATAATCATCAACCTTGTGCATTTCCTGAAACATGTTAAAAATAAAGGGTCAACTTTAAAAGTTGGTGAGTTTCCATGGGTTAAGCATACATATATATATATATATATAAAAGTTTACAAGTAGCAATTCATGTCAATGGTTACGAATAAAGCAAGTTTATAGATAACATATAGCTACAATCAAACCTTGACCAAGAATATCATTTACAAGTTTAACGATTAGCTAAGTGTACTTGGTTCCCATGATGAACAAGCATACTTCATCAGGAGCCGGCAATAACCTCGGCTTTAGCACCAAATAGGCTTGTCAGGCCCATAGATCTATGATGTCGCCAGGCTAGCAATAGTTAATGATTGTCAACATATAATGTTCATCATATAAGGCTCACAATATTACAAATAACCATGACAAAAAGTAAAGATGAATTGCATGTGCGTTTACAAGTATCAAGATGTTTACAAGTGCAAGTTTATAAAGTTAACATGTTTCACCCCAAAAGGTGTGAAATAAAGTAAAAGAGGGGCATGGAAAAACTCACATGATATATATATATATAAATAGGATGATAACAAGAAATAAACGGTGCTCCAACGATTCCTTTTTCAAGTTACCTAACGTATATATTTCAAGGTTAAGATTAAAGGTAATATTAACAATTAAACGTGAACTAGGGTTTCAATAGGAATTTGGGGATTAAGGTTAGCTAATGTTTAATCCAATGAGAAGAAATATACCATTTAGGTAATTAATATGGAGAAAAGAAATTAAATCTTTTATAATAATTTATAAAGTTTAAATATATGATGTAAATATATTTTTTTTATAATTATTTAAAATAACATGATTAAACAATAATTTAACGTATTGGCCAATAATAATTTATTAATTTAAACTATTATTTAAAATCCATTTTATAAGAAATAATCCAAAAATAACCTTTGTTAAAATGTTTTATTAAAATAATATTTAATTATTTAAATTTAAAAATTTACAGAAAATAATTTGGTGTCCTTAAAAATATTTAAAGTTTACAAGAATAATTTTTATAATTATTAAAAATTTTCCATAATTTATTTAAAGGCTGAAAAGCCCTAAAAAAAATGTTTGAGGGTGCCCGGGTTCGAATCCGGGACCTCAAGAATGATATAGGAGTGATTTACCATTAGGCTAGGACGCCTATGCCTGACAAAAAGTGAGTTTTAATTCTTAAATCACAAATTCAAAGAAACCCCCAAACCATATGAACCCTAGATTCGATTTCAACCTAATTGAACATGAAATCGAATATGATTCCTGTAATAAACATAGGGTTTTTGATCCTCAAGGAAAACCGAGTATGTGTGTGTGTTTAATTACCCGAAAGATGTTAGAAATCGATGCTACAAGTCGAAGAACAGTCGCAACCAAGGTTGGGTAGTGTTCGTGATGCAAACGTTGATATTATCCAAATTCGTTGCACAGGAAGCTTCCAAGGATCTTGATGAACGAAAGCTCTCTGTCAATTTCAGTTAATATCGACAGAATGGTGATGAACACTAGCGTTGTAGTCGCGATGAAGAGAGGGAATTATTCGAGTGGTTCCAGTGTGTTTTAGGTGGAATTGAGTTCGATAGTAGCTTAGGATTAGTTAAACATTCGATTATGATACATTTAATTTGATTATTATTGAGTTTTAATGTTCGAACGGCTCTATGATTAAAAGCTTCGGTTATTCAAACCGATTGGGTTCATAACCGACGTTTAAACGCAATTAAGGTGCGTGTTCAAGTTCGAAACGTGTTCACGAATCGATTTGGAACGGTTTTTGGGTTGAAATCCGAAGAATTTTGGGGTTTTGAACCTTGCCGGAGTCGGCCGGAGGGTGGCCGGAAAGTGTCGCCGGAAATACGGGGAAAGATGCGGGAGGGGGTTTGGGTTTCGATTAATTGCAGTTTTAGTCCCTGCAGTTTTCGAATTAATATTTTTTGTTTAAAACTTTCATTTAAAGTTTCAAATTTGTCACAAATACCCCCTGAACTTAATTAACCTTTAAGTTTTAAATGTTTTTGTAACTTATTAAATGTTTAACTTTTATAAATTATTAATTTTTATTATAATTATTATTTTTATTTAATTTTGACTATTATTATTATTTTTTTTTTACTAAATTAATTTATTAACTTCAAAATGAACTAAGAAACAAGCATAAACAAGCCTTCAAAATTTCATAATGACATAAATGGTCCTTACAAGAACATAACAGGGTTAACTATTAATTAACGAAACCACGAAAGGTTACAGAAGGTAATTCTGAGAATGAGGAAGAAGAATATGACTGGAGTGATAAATCTGATCCTAAAGAGGATTTAGAAGAAGTTGCATTAATGGCACAGTCCGATCAACCAAAGGTTGAAAATTCATCTTCTAACTCTGAGACTTCTTCACCTAAATATCCTGAAATACCAGCTGAAGTAAGAGAAAAACTATACACTAAATCTTGCTTTGAACATGTAGAATATTACCAAACTTACTCTTATAAAATCTTGTAAAGCTTAAGCAAGAGGAATTAATGCATAATAAACTTAAAAATGATCACAAAATATCAGATGAAAAGATCATTTCTCTACAAACTTCATGGAACAAAACTTTGAAAGAATTAGAAATTGTTTCCAAGCAACTTGAAGAAATGACTAAGAACTTGGAACAGGAGAAAAAAGCACATGCTGCTACACAAGTTGATCTATCAAAAGTAAAAAGCACCAAAATGATTGTGGAACAACTGGTAAGTGAACGAAAGGACAACAAAAAGCAGGATTAGGTTTCACACACGAACCAATGCCTGAATATATAACTAACACTTTACCAGAGAACTTCAATACGCATGATCATTCTCCTGAAAATAAGGCTTAACTTAAAGCTTTCCAAAACAAAAACAAGATTTCTGATAGTGAAGAAGAGAAAACCAATGTTGAAATCTTTGAAGAAAAAGATACTAAAAAGATCAAAAACGGTCATCCAGTAAAAGTAAAATCATATGAACCACGACCGAAAAGTAAGAAAATATTTGTTCCAAAAGAATCTATGTTGGAAGAAGTGATCATTAAAAACAACAAACAAAACTCTAAAAACAAAGATAAAGCAAAGCAAGAAGAAGGACATCAGAAGATTCAAACTCTTATGGTCTAAATAATCCAGAGTTTATTAAATGGTGAAAAGATCAGAAAGAGAAAGAAACTGAAAAAGAATCTTCAATCTCAGATAAAATCAAGTTCTACAAAATCAAGGAACCAAAGAAGAAGAAAAAAATTAACTAAAGCTAAAACTGATCAAAATAAGAGTCAAGAAAATCAGACAAAAACAACAAATCAAGCAAGTCATTTTAAACCAATAAAATTTATGTTTGCTGGTAATTTGAACATGAACTTAATTCAAAAATTTAAACAAACTCCTAAGAACCAATCAAACTCTGATCTGAAAACAGGTTCAGATTCGAAGACTTCCGCTGTCGTTAAACGATTTGTTTCTAAGGATTCTCAGAATGTTGTTCATGTACAAAAGTCAAAACCAAATATACAAAAGAACAAATTGCCAAATCAAAAACAAAATTTGTCAAATCAAAAACAAAAGATTAACTTTTCGATGCCTAAATCTAAACAAGGATCAAACGTTGTGTCAACATCAAAAGTTAACAAACATTTGTTTAACACACCACAAAGGTACTGTGAAATCTGTGACATGTATAATCATAAGACTGCTGAATGCTTTTTCAACAGGTACTGTCATATATGTGATATGAGAAATCACTCAATAACATATTGTTATTTTAATAAGTACTGTACCTTCTGTGATGAAAGGACTCACAATAAAGAAAACTGTTACTTTAGAAAGAGTTCGTCAAGAAAAGGATTTGCTAATACACAATTGAGCAAAGGTTATGCTAATCCTCAGTTTAAAAGAAATCAAACTGTCATTTTCAAAGATTAACTAATCAACCTTCCTTAGGCTTGAGATCTTTCAAAAGAAATGACTCTGTGAAACCAAAACAATACATTTAAGATCAATTCATTCCAAGGTCTGTGAGAATGAATGATAAAAATTTTGGAAATAAAATTTTTCAAAAATTGGTCATTCAAATGGTATGAATTTTCTTAATAATGATCAAAAATTTGTGAATAATAGAATTGGTGAATTCATTAAAAACAAGCCTGATGTGAATAAACTCCATTTTAAACAATTTACCATCGTTGCTAAGTTTGGCAAGCCCAAGACCATTTCGGCTTGGGTAGATAACTCAACTTAATTTCTTTGTCTTGCAGGTACGCCCGAGAAGACCAATTAACACATGGTATGTGCATAGCGGGTGTAGCAGGCACATGCCGGGCAATCATGACTTGCTTCAAGAATTTAAGTTAAAAAAATGATACTTAGTTTTTAGGACCCAGATTAGTCTCATGGCAATGTAAGAAACAAACAAATGTCTCTATTTTAACCGCAGAAGCTGAGTACATAGCACCTTTAGCAGGATGTTCTCAAATCCTTTGGTTACAAAACCAACTGCTGGATTACGGGTTCAACTTTCTTAAAACTCCAATTTACATTGATAACACTGCTGTTATTTTCATTACAGCTAATCCTGTCCAACATTTAAAAACAAAACATATAGAGATTCGATATCATTTTCTCAGATATAACTCTGAAAACGATTTAATCATTCTGATTCAAATTGCAACTGAAAAACAGTTAGCGAACCTTTTTACTAAAGCCTTCTTACCAGGACGGTTTGAGTATTTGGTAGAGCCAATTAGTCTTATTAACCATATTTAAAAACTGGTTTTTGAGCATTTCAGTTAATTGAGTCTAAATATGATCAGAACCCTCCCTTACCTGAATAGGACATAGCAAGAGAAACTGTCAAAGTTAATTGTCTGATTGTATTTTGTGTGTGCATGTTTCTTAGAAAAAGCAAAACCAAATACAAAAATAGAAAATTAAAAAAAATTCAAAAGATAAAAATATAAAACAAAAACTAAAAAAATAGAGTTTTTCTCTGTTAATTCATTATTTAGGATGAATCTGTCTTTGCAATATATGAGAAATGATAGATACATTAGTATGATCAGTTGCATACTTCACTTGATAACAAAGTCTGACGTGATCAGATATGATGTGCAAGTAACTTCATGCAATTAGACTGAAAAAGTAAATTCTTGAAATTAAACTAAATCACTCATGCATTCATGTCTGTCTATCTTAGCACTAATGAGTAGTGTTGATTTCTCAAATTGATCTCTTGTTAAGACATAATCTCACACCTGATGGTGATATGAATAACCATTGAGCTCTAAATTATTTAAAGCATCTAACACTTCTCTGTTATGAGTCATCATAGACCTGAAGTGATGAGATATCCTTTGTTGTAAGTGATTACAGACCTGGATATTCTCACTGATGCAACAAGATGCCAATATGCATAAATACCAAATGAGATCTAGTTATAGTATATGTCAGGTTAACAAGTTGAGAACAGTGACTTCTTGCATATCTTTATGAGAATTAACCTCTCTAAGTCTAAGTGTGTCTGCATAATGTCATATCTAATTGTATCTTAATCAATCCAAGAATTGAAAAAGTAAGTGTACTGAATATCTTGCTAAATGCACTCATTTTCTGTCCTTAGATCTCGTGTCTCCTTTGCTGTAGAAATACTGACCTGGAACACACTTGACCATGATTTATTCACTGTCTATGACTATCCATCAATTTATTTTAGTTCAATGTGCTGATTTTAACTGATATGATCTCACTGCAGATATTGATTCAATTGTAGATATTAGATTTTTATTCTGCTTTAATTTTGATTTTTGCATGTTTTCTGTATACATGCATATTAACAATGGTTAGTGTGATCTTCATGTGACAAATTCAAGAAATTTCTAAGTTTTGTTAAACTTAAAAGTTTAGGGGGAGTAAAAAGGAATAAAAAGAGTAAAAAGTCTAAGAGAAAATAATTCAAATTTTAAGATATGAAAAATCAAAATTTAGTGTTTTGAATGGAAAGGATGAAGCTAAAAGTTCAAGCATGTGTGTGTTTGACATAATGTAAAAATGAACCTGAAAAACATTTTAAAGTGAAAAGCTTCTTGTAACGTTGTAATATGAGATTGTTTGTTACAATTAGAGACTAAAATGACGGGACATTGTTTTTTTTTAAATTAAAACAAAAACAAAAAAGGTCAAAACATAATATGATCAAAAATAAAAATAAAAAGTTTGAAATGTCAAAAGTTCAAAATTGAGGGTCAATTATGTAAATTTTGGGTGAACGTCAAAATTTGACAAATTGTTTAAAAAAATTAGTATATGAACAGTACTAATGTGTTTAAACAGTGTTCAGGTGGAAGACTTGAAAATTACAAGTGTTAGACTCATGAAAGTTATCTCATGCGCCTAACAGTGTTCAAAAGTCCAAGTAGGAGCATGATGATTTTTCAGAATTTGTACAAGTGTTGGGCGTTTCAGACATCCTAATGCGTCTAAACAGTTGTCATAAGTTTGAAATTTGTGGTTAAGTGTTGGGCGTTTCATCCATCCTCATGCGCCTGCACAGTACCAGGCTTTCAAGAATTGGGCGTATTAAGTGAAAATTACCAAGTGTTGGACGTTTCAGCTAGACACATGCGCCTGAACAGTGCAAAAGCGCCTAAACAGTGCTTATGCTTCTAATAGTGCTCATGCGCCTAACCTCATGTGCACAAACGGTGCTCATGCTCCTGAATAATTAGTGTAAAAATCCACTCCATGCGCACAAACAGTGCTCATACGCCTAAAAATTTCACTTAGTATAAATACAACACTTTGTGATTTCAGTCGATTCATTCACTCAAAACCCCTAAACTCTCTCACCCGTTTCTCGATTAACATTGACACTCTGATTCTATATGATTTGTGTTCAAAACCTGCGTCGATAGTGTTCATTTCTGATTATAAACGTGAGTACATGAACAAAATCATACAAATTTCAAGTTTAAGGTCGATTTTGATTGGCGTTTCAACCCTATACGGACGTATGAACCTATTCGAACTGAAATCTTAGAAATTTGTAATCAAAATGGATTTAAAAACTGAAATTGATGATTGTTTGATGATATAACTTTGATTTCGATCATATTGACACATTCAAATAAAATTTTCTTTAAAAAAAAAAATTGACGAAGTTCATTAGTCGAACTGATGAAGATAAACAGTCAGTTTTGAATTTTTAATAAAAATAAAAAAAATTAAATCATAAATTCATATTTTGTTTAATCCTGATTTAAAAAGGTTAATGAATTGATATGTCTGAAATTTATTACTCATTAACTTGAATGTATTTTGTTTTTGATAAAATTCTTAAAAAATTTAAAATTTTCAAAAATTTAAGTTAAAGTAAAAAAAAATTTAAAACATAATAATTCATTCAAACTTACAAAAATATCAAACTTGATTCATCATTAAAACTTCTTAAATGTCTAATTGTCTTTGTTATTATCATTTTCAGATGGCGAATTTAAAGTTCGAGCCTAAACACAATGTGGCAGCTTTCTTAAATGAAGATGTTCGTGAAGCCACGGGGTACGAGGAAATGATTAGATTTTTACTGAGGATGAAGTACGTATATGCTATGTGTTACCAGCCAATTATATACATGCGATTGATAAAAAAGTTCTAGTCTACTGCAACTATTGAAGTTGATGACCATGGAAGGAAAGTTTTAAGAGGGTTTATCACAAATGACCGAATGATTAAAGTGTCAGAAGACTCAATAAGAGATGTATTGAGGCTTGGTGAAAATGATCCATAAGATCTAGCTAAACTGTCTTGTAATGAATGCAGGAGACATTCTTAGCTATGGGTCATCCTGACCACTTTCCCAAGAAACAATTTTTTCGTGCTCAGGTGTTTAATCATTGGAAATTACTGTGTTACATTTTCCAACACTGCGTGTCTAAAAGGAGTGTTGGATGGAACTCTTTCCCTGTAGACATATCATCTCCTATAGTTGCCCTAGCCACCAATCGATGATTCAACATGGCTAAGTGGATAATGAATGGTTTTATATTCAACTTGGAGAAGGGCATACGGAAAAAATATCTGATGTATCCAAGATTCTTACAGATGATCATTAATGTTGAGAATCCTGATTTCCAAGCATACAGAGTCAGTGGAGAAGTGATGGTCTTGGAACACATAATTGAGATGACTTATAAGAAGTTGGCAATGGTAACTGGTGCTATAAACGTTCCATTATTTGACTATATGAGAGCAGTTGCTGAAGATGATGTGAATATCAATGAGGATCATTTTCATCTCATTAAGGATGAACCTGTAGACCCAAATGATCTTATTGAAGAAGTTCCATAAGAACCTTCTGAATTTGATGATGACAATGATGATGAAGAAGATAATGATGATGATTCCAGTGAAAGTGGAAGTTCAAGTCCTGATGATAATGATAATAATGATGATGATAACAATGATGGTGATGGAATTGAACAAGTGCATGATGTTAGTCAAACTGAAGATGTTGTTCAAGAAACTATATGTGTTCAAGGTGATAATGCTGATGAGCTTACTATTGAATAAGTGATAGAGATGATAGAAAGAGGTGTTGAAGGAAATGTACGAGATGATGATGATGTACAGATTGTTGATACACTTGAATCTGTTCTACCAGATGAAAGTGAACATGTGATTGAAAAAATGATCAAGGATTTGAAAGAGGAGAATGCTAAACAAGCAAAGATTATTGAAGATTTGCAAGTTGAAAATGAAATGTTAAAAGATGAAATTCAAAAGAAAGAAATTAATTGATGAGTTGGAAAAAGATAAAGAGACTAACTTGCAAAATTTTGAAGTGATGCTCAAGGATTATGATTCAATGGAAGAAAAATTCAAGTTGTTAAAAGAAAATTATGAAGCCTTGAAAAAAGAATTTGAGGAAATGAAAGAAAGTATTAAATCTCCATCTTCTGAAGTTATGATTATTTCTGAAGTTGTTCCAATTGATGTTGAAAAGATTTCAGAAGTGGATAAAGGGAAAAGAAAACTTGAAGATATAGATGTTTCAGTCTTACCTGAATCATCATCTAAAGTTCAAAAGGTTGCAGAAGAAAGTAAAATTAAAGAAGCAGAAGATTATGAAACTCAAAAGAAAATTGAAGCTCTTGATGATATAGATTTTGAGTTTGATGATGCATGGTATGATAAAGTACTGGAAGATGAAGACTTAGTTGAAGCCAATATTGATGAACATTTTACTCCAACTGAAACAAGACAAGAAGATGTTCCTGTAGATATTAAAGACATGTATAACTATTTGGTAAAGATGAATTATAATAGAGTATTTCTTGATGGATTGATAGTATCTCAAATTAATGAAGAATTTGAGAAGTGTATTACTGCTGAATCCGTTGCTACAATTGATCCTGATGAGATTGTTGTAGAACATGGAGAATGGAATCCTCTTCAAGAAAGCATTAATGTTGATGTTATTCCAACTTCTGAATTGCACCATCCAAACCCTAATGATATGTCTGTACCTGCTTTGACAATATGGTTGCAATCAAGAAATTATCCATGGAAGAAGCTCAATAGATTACAAGCCAAATCTTTAAGGAACTTAGTAAGAAGTTTTCAAGAGACACAAAAGCAAACGAACAAAATGGTTGTGCTTGATACAGACAATCCACAATACTTATAAATAACGAAGAGAACGAGGATTTTGAAACCTCAAGAAATTAAATCAATGTCTGTGAAAAGTAACGTGCATGAGAAAAGGAAAGAGCTGATGAAAATGTTTCCTGAAACTGAAAGTCAAGGATATGAAGCTTCAATGGAACAGAAACAATTATGGAACAAAGCTAGACCTGCAGGTGATTTAGTGTGCAACGTGTTACAAAAAGGACAATCAATTTCCGAATTACTTAATGCAATGATTGTTCCGACACAACAAAAGAAGTAAAAATTGTTGCATGGAAATATGACGAAGTGTTTGATACGTTCTTGATTAAAAGAGTTAATGCTATTTGTGATGTATATCATTTTTTCTCAAGTATTACTAAGCTTCCTGTTCAAGATCTGAAGGAGTTAAATAAACTACCGTTAATCAATCCGATAAGAGCGAGTCGAGGAGAAATTTTTGTCCAATTATTGAACAGAGGGATAAGCCGAATGAGTTCATTTTTACAAACAAGATGTGATCAAGAAGATAAGAAATATTTTTAATCATTAAAGAAGAAAAGGAAAGGTGATGAAAAAGATATTGGAGAAGAAAAAAATTTTAGCTGCTTCAGCAATCAATATTTTGAGAAGGTAACAAATCCAGGCTTAAAAGTGATTGATGGCACTTAACAGTCTAAACCAATTTTGAGATTGTTTTATAATGCTGATACGTTTGAGTTGAAATTAGTTTGAGATCTAAATGATTGGGATCGAGATATGATTTCATTGTTTGGAGTATTGATGGCACTTAACAGTCTAAACCAATTTTGAGATTGTTTTATAATGCTGATACGTTTGAGTTGAAATTAGTTTGAGATCTAAATGATTGGGATCGAGATATGATTTCATTGTTTGGAGCATTTGAATTAAAACTCCTACATCCCAGCTACATTTCATTTTTGTCCATACAAAAGTTTGAAAGAGTTATGCCTGAAGTTGCTGAAAATGATAAAAAGTACTTCCTCTCCATCATCAAAGTCATGAATGCTGCAATAGATAGAATTTCTTTGAGAAAAGCTCTTGCTTATGCTAACATTGTGAAGAAAGATATAAAGGAGATTGAGTTCATGAGGATCCCAAGCAAAGGAGTGTTGGAAATCCATTCAAAACAATATCCAAACGCAATTGAATGTTATACTAACATTGATATTGCAGGTCTATCAAAAGAAACATTAGAAGTGATGAACACAATATAGATCAAGACAAATGAAACAAAGCCAAAGCAAGGAATTTTGGCAAGCAAGTTCAAGTCTTCTATTGCTAAATCCTTAAGAGAACAAGAAATGTACAAAGAGAAGCCAATTTTCAAGATTAAAGAAGAACCAGAAGATTTATATGATGTATGAAGACAAAAGATTGAAGATTAAAGATTGAAGATTAAAAAAGACAAAGACAAAAGAATGAAGATTGAAGATAGAAGATTGAAGACTGAAGATTGATGATTTTGAAGACTGAATACAATGTCAATCTTAGGGGGAGTATTGTAGATTCATCTCGAACTCGAAGATTAACATTTAGTCTTTATTACTCTTTGTATAGTTTTTTGTCATAGTTTAGGGACTTATTTTGTAAATATATGTTCCTTTTTGTATTGATAGTATAAATAGCATAGATAAGGTATTGTGTAGGTAAGCACTAGAAGAAGCACTTAGAAATCAGTAACGAATTGTAACTGTTTTTCTCTCTACATTTGTACTTTCTATGCAATCTATCAATGAAAGTATGAAATTTTGATACGTGTGTTTAGATTTGATTACTTGCATTTGTTTTGATGAATTGTCTCACAATATCATCACAGATTGATCCATTTTGATCCTATCCCTTTTGAACTTTTCTTTTAGCCTTTTAGCTCTGTTGTTTGACTTTTCAGTAAGCTTGTTGTACTAAGTGAATAAAAACACTTTTGAGTATTCAATCTCATCCTCTGTTGGAATCTCACTGCCCTGTTCTTCACCTTTAACTGGTTCAGTAGTGCTTTGCTGTTCTAGATCATGATCTTGAGCTGATGAGGTGCCAACTTCTTCTTGTTGAATTGTGTGTTCTTTTAATGAAGCATCAATGTCTCTCAATAGAGATGATAATGTTTGTTGGTTAGAAAAGGTTAGTCTTTGTGGTGGAGAAGGCATGTGATGTTCAAAGTGAATATGTTCTTATTCTTGAACATCTTGTTGTTCTTGTTGAATTAATGGTTCTGTTTTGGTGCAATAGGATGATGTATGATTGGCTCAGGCTCAAGATCAGCTTGCTCTTCTTGTATGATTGGGGCTGGTTGGATGATTAGGTGTTGATGAATAACATTTTGGAACATCATATAAGGTTCACCTTGTCCTGGAATCCTCATGAAAAATTCTGGTACAGGGAGGTTATGATCAATCATCTGAGCAGGAACAGGCACTTCAGTTCCATGATACAAGCTTGACTTGATCCTTGTGAAAACATGTTCATTAAAGTTAAAGTCATCTCTTGGGATGTCTGGTAGGAGATCATTAATAATCATCTGAAGTAATGTTGGAAACATCTGGAACTTGTTCCTTACCTCAGTTAAGATGTAGATCATTCCATTTAACACTTGTGCAGCAAAATTAAAGGGCCTTCGAGCTATGATGCTTGCAATGGCTGATGAGCTTCTCAAAGAAGTGGCATCCCAGCCAGTTTTTCTGTTTGTCATAGTCTTTTGGTATGTATGCATAAGAAATCTAAATTGGGCACACATATATGATTTCTTAATCTGTTTCATGTCTATGGTACCAGTGTAACCTATTTGCCTAAAAACATGCAACACAAATTTCTCATCAAACTCAATAAGGCCTTAAGCATCCTTATCACCAAGTTGTAACACTCTTCTTATTATTTCCTCAGATATGATGATTTGATACTCATGTATGTTAGACACAACAACTTGTTGGTCATTCAGTTGTTCTAGATGAGCATGAGTCCAAAACTAGACTATATGATCCTCATAGATATCTGGTCTTTCTGTCATAGCATGAACCAGTCTGGTTTGTCTTAGGGCTTGAATGATATCTCTGTTGTTCTCAACCTTAGGTGAATCTAGGCTGAGAAAGGCACAGAGATTATGATCTATGACAAAAACTAGATTTGCCATATCTGTAATGAAGAAGAGAAACATGTTAGTAACTTTGTGATAATGATGTATGATGTTTGAAATGATGAAATGATGATCACATGTTCACTGAGTTGATGTGTTTTTTTATGAAATGAAGTCTTATGTACGTTTAACACTTGTGACTTGTTTAAAGTGTATGTTTGAAAGACTTTAACAAATCAGTCAGTTTGACTTATCAAAAGTCAATAGTTTTGTCAATTTGATCATGAAGATCTTGTTTGATTTAATTTGTTTTGATCCAAATTGTTATTTATTGTGTTTGTTTCATCTCAATTAGTTGTTAGTGTCATTCCATACATTGATTTCATTTTATAACAACTCAATTTGAACATATCAGTTTGACTGTTGAAGTTAATACATTCATTGAATGCACATTGAATGAATATGCATTTAATGTTGGTGTGTTCAATGCCATGCCAAATTAACTGATTTTACATGTTTGTTCCAAACTTTTGAACATGTTTACCAAGTTATAAAATATTTCAAGTTAGTTTAAACATTTTCAAAGATCAAACATCAGTTTTTGTATGATTTAGGCAAGAACATCATGACTGTTCAAGAACCCAATGAACACTTAATCAAATTTTTTCACAAAAACAGTCCTAATACATTTGACTAAGGACATCTGACACATATTTAGTGTTTGATTTGGTTTAAAGCATCAAAAGATTTATGTTTTGATTTCGGTTCAATGTTCAACTTAGGTCGAACAATGTTCGAATCAGAATCAATGAACAAGATGTTTTAATGATTGTTTGATGATTGAATGATGTTGTTATACCTATTTGATTATGAATCAGAGGTTAAATCAAAGAGATATTAGGTTTTTGATCGAATAGGGGTTTAAGGGTTTAAGCATTGTTTGTAACGTTTTACAAATTTAATTTTCTCTCTCACTCGTGATGAATGAAAAATCACAAGTGTTGGAATATATATATATAATGGACAAAATGACTGTCCGTTGTGGGTACAGTGTATCTGTACGCTGTGTGAACAGTTTAACTTAAAATTTAATTTTAAGTCATGCTCTGTGAAATACACATGCGCTTTGTGAACAGTGCGTCCGCTGTACAATTTTAAACATGTATGCTGTGGATCCCTTTGACTGTTTGACTTATGTTCACAGTGGATGAACATTTGTTCATGTGTTGTGGACACTTGTGTGATTAAAATTTACACCGGATGACTAAAAAGTCATACGCTATGGTTGACCACTGTTTTCAAGCGGATAAACAATGATTCATTCGTTGTGGAACCTTGTTTGTTTGTTTGTTTGTTTGTTTACACACAGTGGATGAGCATTTGTTCATACGCTGTACACTTGATTGTTTGTTCAAGAGATATTCACACCGGATGACTTATTGTCATGCGATGTGGAATGTTATTGTATTCACAGCGGATGTTTTAGAAACATCATCCGCTATAAACACTTGGTGTATTTTGCATGTTAATGGGTTACTGTAGCTATAACGGATGTATGTTTGTATATCCGTTGTGATAACAATTGTCAAAAATTTAAATTTTTTTTGTTTTGAAAATTTGCTTAATTTTCTTTCGAAGCAAAGTTTGCTAAATTTTCTTCCGAAGCATGTTTGATAAAATTTTCTTCTAAAGTATGTTTGATAAATTATTTTAAAATGTTCCAAAATATGAATGTTTGTTAAAAAAAATTTTAGAATCTTAACATGATCAATCTATGGATGTTAAAGAATAACTCACAAGCAATACTAGGCAATATTGTACATATGTATTTGTGTCAAACTGTTGTGTTTGGGTGCTTGCTTGACTTGACTTTATTTAAAACTCAAAATTTAATAAAATTTCAAATTTTAAAATTGTATGATTATGCACATATTTTGCTGCCTTTGATATCTCCATGTTCATTTTCTCCCCCTAAATTTTTGCATATTTATAAAATGACAAAAATTTGAATTTGTTTGAATGGAAATTATCAAAGTTCAATTTGATTTCTTGCATGATAAAATTTTAGAAAGATAACACTTTATCTAACTAATAAATGAATGATTTTCATGTTTGGACATGAATCATTTGCACATAACATGAGATCATACTAGTCTTAAATGCTCACTGAGTAGTTTGAATGTTTTCGAAAATAGACATAGACTAATACAATGTTGATTGCAGATATTATGATCCACTTAAACTCATGCATGGTATTAAGGATTGATTTAAATAGTGAGTGATTATCATGTTTGGGTGTATTAATATGATTTGTATGTACCCACATCTGATTGTATGTTAAGACCAACCATCCTCAAGATATGCTAGAAAGCAATTTCAATACTTAAGACCTAGCTACTTAGGAGTATAAATGCTCAATTTTGATCCATATTGTTTGATCCACAATAGAATTCTTTTTCAATTCACTTTGGAAGGTGATCCACTTTGGAATTGTTTTGATTCATTCACAAGGAATGTAGTCTAGAAGACTTTATTAATTGTTCATCCAAGATGGATGTGTTCCTCATTGGAATCTTTTTGGATCATTAGATAGGTCATTCAAGTCTGTGCTCAGCATAACAAAGAATGCCTTGGTGTACTCCAGGTCTATGAAAATCATAACAGAGGAGACACTTTTAAGATTGAGCTATTTATAAACTGTTTCACTTGGTGTATTATAGTTACTTTACAAGCAACCTTTATTGGATAGACCAATACTCATCATAAACCAAGATGTGTGTTGATGACCACATAATCATGCGAATTTAGCTCTCACTGTTGTATGTGATGTTAGGTGTCCCATGCTAAGCCTATCCATATATCAAACAAAGTATTGTCAGTCTTTATTAGTGGAAAATAACTCATGTGAAGAAATAAGCTAGTGTAATATTATTTCTCATGAATAGCATGTGTGATTCAAAGTGTTTGGTTATTAGAAAACATTAATGTTTGTTTGATATCTTGATTTGGAAATATGGTTGTTTGATGTTAAACATGGACTTTAACAAAATCAAGCTTGTTTGAAATTAATGTTTTGAAAACATTACTTTTTTTATTCATATTGATCATACGAAGTGACTAAACCAACAATTCAAATCTTGTTGAATCAAATGGTTTGGTAAGCAGGTTAGCCAATTGATTGTCTGTATGTTCTTTGATCAACTTTAACAGACCCTTTTCTGAGCAATCTCTTAGAAAGTGATATCTGATATCTTTGAGTTTTGTTTTTGAATGTTGAACTGTATTGTCAGTGATAAACATGACAGCAGAATTGTCAATGTGTATGGGTGTTTTAAGAAAATTAAAGCCATAATCAAGCATTTGGTTTTGAATCCAAAGCACTTCAGCTGTTGACACAGAGACATTTGTTTGTTTGTTTCACTGCCTGGAGATCAATCTTGATCGAAGAAACTGACAACCTCCGGTTGTGGATTTTTTGTTGTTGTTGCATCCACCATAATCACTGTCTGTGTATGCATATAAAGAGAAATCTCCATCTATTGGATACCATAGGCCAAGTGCTAGTTTGCCTTTTAAGTATCTAAAGATTCTCTTTATAACATTTATGTGTGATTCTTTTGGATCTGCTTGGTATCTGGCACACATGCAAACTGCATACATGATGTCTAGTCTGCTTGCTGTTAGATACATCAAAGAACCTATCATTGATCTGTAAAGCTTTTGATCAACTGATGTTCCTTCTGGATCGGGTCCAAACTTCAATCCAGTTGCAAATGGTGTTTTGCTGGATGTGCAATCAGACATGTTGTATTTTTTTTAATATCCGATTGACATACTTGCATGGTTGATAAAAATTCCTTCAGCAGATTATTGAACTTGAAGACCAAGGAAGAATGTAAGTTCTCCTAATAAGCTCATTTGGAATTTTGATTGCATAAGAGTTTCAAACTCTTTTCAAATTTGGATGTTAGTGGAGCCATGTCATCCACATAGACTTGAACCACTAAGAAGTCTTGTTGTTTTCGTTTTAAGAATAATGGCTGATCTATTTTCCCTCGGGTATACCCATTCTGTAGTAGAAACTTATCTACAATTTCATACAACTTTCTAGGTGCTTAATGAAGACCGTACATAGCTTTATCTAACTTGTAGACTCTGTGAGGGAATTTCGGGTCTTCAAACCCTGGTGGTTGAGCAACATATACCTTTTCATCTATCTTTCCATAGAGGAAATGCACACTTGACATCCATTTGGAAAAAAGTGAAGTTTTTAGATGAGGCAGAAGCAAGGAACACTCAGATGGCTTCTAGCCTAGCTATTGGAGCAAAGACATCATCATAATCAATGCCTTCCTCTTGAGTATATACTTTTGCAATTAGCCTTGCTTTGTTTCTAATGACAATCCCTCTATCATCTGCTTTGCTTCTGAAGAGCCATCTAATGCCAATGGCGTATTGACCTTCTATTAGATCAACCAACTTCCATACCTCTTTCTTTCTAAATTGCTGTAATTCCTCTTGCATTGCTTCTATCTAACTGTTGTCTTTGAGTGTTTCTGTGATGTTTTTGGGTACAGTTAGAGATAGGAAGCAGGAATACAAGCAAACGTTTGCTATGTCAGATTGACTTCATGTCAATCTGCTATTGAGGTCACCTATTATGTTTTCTAAAGGATGATCTTTGTGAACTCTGGTTGTTGTAATATGATCAAAAGGATGGTTGAATCAAGATTGATGATTGTTTGGTTGGGTGTTGATGGATGAGAAAGGGTATTTGTTGTTGTTTGATTATCTGGCTGTGAGGGTTCATTGAATGTTTGTGGTGAATCATGAAAGAAATCTAAGTTTTCATCTTCATGATGAGTATCAGGTAATGAATGATAATCATCATCTTCATCAAACCAGAATTAAAAATCTTTAGATTGTTCACTTCCTAAGACAAAGGCACAACTATCCTGAAAAGGAATGTGTTGAGCCTGCTGAGACCTGGATGTCTTAGGGAAAGTGATGTATGGCCTAGAGGAAGATGATGGCTGTTAGGGATAGTTCAGGTACAACTAAGGTTGTCTTGATCCTTCAGCAACATGTGAGTGTTGCTGACTGCAGGATTTGCGGGTCGGTTCATCTGTTGGCTTTTCTGAGTTTCCATCTCCATACGGTATCCATCAAGGATTCCGTATAGTTTAGTCATGGTGAGAGTGTTAAGATTCTCAGTTCTCTTGATGGAAACACAATAGAAAGTCCATTCATGAGGAAGCGCACTCATGAATTTTCTTACAATGTTTCTCTTCTGAAGATCCATTCCCATAGACTGAAGAGAGGTGATCAAGTTCATGTACCTAAAGTATTGTTGGCTCAAGGTCTTACCAATGATATATGTGAAGTTTTCAAACTTCTGCTTCAGTACATCCTTCTTGGACTCCTTGGATTCAGCGGAACCAGAGTACATCAGCTTCAAAGCATCAAAGAGTTCTTTGGCTGACTCGCATTGCTGACAGCCAACCATTATGGAGTTTGATATGGCTATAAGCAAAATAGTCATTGCTTTGTAGTCAATGTTATTTTCTTGAAGTCTTCATCACAGTAGTCTTCAATGACCTTCTCTATCATGGCACCATTACCCACTGGGGCTGCTACCTTTGGAACATAAAGACCATAAGTGACAGATTTCCATATGCGGCTATCTTGGTACTTGATGAACCCTTCAATACGTTTACACCAAGTTCTAAAATCATCAGGAGTGATGATAGGAGCCTTGGTCATGGTTCCCATTTCGAACTCAGAAAATTTTTGGTTAAGATCCATTAAAGTGAGGTGGGTGAGTGAGTGTGAAGAAACAAGGGTGATTTAGGATGGTTAGATCTCACAATCAAGAGCCTAAAGCTCTTATACCAATTGCCGGATCAGTTTGACTCTAAACACAGAACTCACTAAGTCTCACTTGATCGATGAAACACAGAATCTCAAACTAAATTTGATAATAATATACGAAGTTAATGAACAAGAGAATGGTTTTCAAGATACTTGTATATATTACTTCTCAACTCAGTATTACAAGACCTTAAGCTCATTCTACATAAGTTACAATGAGAAACTATATATACTACTATCTACAGTCGGTTATACTTGGAAAACCAGCTGGAATCTACTACTAGACAAATACTACATTGCTAGAAGTAAAATATCTAAGATAAAATAATATCCTAGATAAGGTAGTGATGATAGGTCCATGACTTACCTTTTGGCACCAACTAAGGATGGTATATGTACTAAGTTGAAAAGGTAAACAGTGGATTAAAGTATGGTTAACTACATGTTCTATCCTTTGGAAGTTCTTCATATACTTCGAAAGACTTTCTTGGATCTTCTAAGTGTGAATACTTCGAAAGGAGAACTGCTTGGTCTTTGAAAGACTTTGTTCTAACCTTTGGAAGTTCTTCATATACTTTGGAAGAAAAACTACTTAGTCTCAGAAGACTTAGTTTTCCTCTGGAAGCTCTTTAGACATAATGCTTCGGAAGATCTTTGACATATCTGCGGAAGAGTAGTTTTGTCTTCAGAAGACTTCTTCAACTTGTAACAAAATTTGTTCTGAGTGTTGTTTTGGTTGCACCAGCCTCATGTGATCCAACAATTTGGATGTTAGAACATATTATGTTTGATTATGGCAAGCATTATCCTTTTAAGCATTATCCTACTAATGCACTTATTGAGTCCAACATAAATCATTTTTATGGACAATCACTCCCTTATTTACACACATGCTTGAAGTCATTGAGCCTTAGGGGACAACATGGGTACCCCTCCATTGCTGATTCCATACCATCCACTTCAAAGCCAAAAGTGTCCAAAAAGAAAAGAACCCATCCATCTTCTACTGAGAAGATGTCGGCCTCCAAAGCACCTCCACTAAAGAAGCCAAGGTTGGAAACACGGTAACTAGCTAAGACAAACGTGTACAAAGTTCAAAGAAGAAGGTTTCTTTTCCTTCTTCTGAGCAAACCCACACCATCCCTCTAGCCCCCAATTAAAGTCCGAACACTCTATTGACAAACCAATATGGGATACATCCATAATTGAGACAACTTTTAAGGAAAAAGTCTAATTAGGTTTGGCACACATCCTTGGCCATTAAACTTAGCTTCTCATACTCCCATGCACATATATATACCCAGGATGAGGATGTTCAAGCTGCCATTCAGCATGACCCACTGTCTTTTCCATCCCATACATTATAGATAATAGAGACTGATGTGTATGCTCAGACATCTAACCCATATCCTCAACATGAAGAGATTGACCCTAGGGGTGAAAGGGTTAATATGGAAGAGGCTTTCTCTACTTCTAATCTATCAATTGATTAGCAGGACAGAGACAACAAAACAAGGACCTCAACCATGACAACTTAACTTGAGAATTTCTCTTTGGAGTCATCTTTTAGGGAGAGGAATCCAAGTCACTAAGAAACCACATCTGGTGGTGAGGTGTAGATGCTAGGCCTAGAACCTCATCTAGTCTCAAGGATTCCACAATTGTGGATGAGGGAAGTGTGTAACAGATATAGAAATTGACCGCCCATAACCTTGAACATGCACAAAAATTGAATGCCTTACAAGTAGAAAATGCAAGACTTCAATGTTATGCTAAAATACCATGATTCTTGAATTTGAGAACTGTCTACTCAATAGATAGAGTCATTGAGGTTGGGGCTCAACTCAGGACTCTTCAACACCAGACTGCAAGAGTTACTTCCCTAGAACATCAACTCATAACTCTTTAGCAATCAGCAGCTAGGGCAATGGACCTTGAACATAGGGTTGAATCCCTACAAGAAACAATTAAGCTTCAACAATCCATCATCCTAAGTCTCCAAGTCTCATCGATAGTGATGAAACATAATGAGGCTGATTAATAAACTTAAGAACAAGAACAATAATCAGATTGTGTTCCCCCAATGCTCTTTTTAAATCCCTCACAATATAACAATAGATTGTTATATGTATTCAACACTCAATAATCATGGTGCGGAAACCCATGATTAATGATATGATATCCGTGTGTGTATGATTGTGTGTTTGCTAGTGATTGAATGCACAGAAGAATAGAGAATGCTTGTTTGTATTGATTGTTCAAAAGCTTACATAGGAATAGAGTATTATGCTATTTATAGCCTATACATAAAAGCTATATACAATTACAAAAATAACCTTATGTAAATGAAAATTAAATAATATCCTAAGTCTATAAGTCATCCGCTATGGATGATTAGCTGTCCGCTGTGGATGATAAGATGTCCGCTGTGGAAATTAAACAACTTGTCCTCTGTGCCTTGGATGTTGTCCGCTGTGAACAATTGTGTGTTTGCTTTGGTAGTTGTCCTGTGGCATGTTCATCCGTTGTAGACTGTTCATTAGTTGTGGAATTGGCTATCCGTTGTGTATTGTTCATCCGCTGTGGGCACTAGACTTGTTCCTCATCTGCTGTATCCTCTTAGGCATCCGCTGTGGACAAGTTCTCATCCGCTGTGGACACTTGGCAAAATTTCTTTTATCTACAAACCTAAAAAAGAAATCTAAACTTAATTAGTGTATCTTATGAATGTTAATGATTCTAATGTGTTAGTTAATGATTGTTTGAATGTTAGAACATATTACATTTGATTATGGCAAGCATTATCCTTTAATGCATTTGTTTAGTCCAATAATACTCCCCCTAAGGATGATGTTGCTATGCTTTTAATGTTTGCTTGTTAATGTTGTGTTTGTTAGTAATAATGTTTATGTTTGTGTTTGGATTGAATGATTGCATGTTTGGGTGATTGACTTAGAATGTTTGATTGCATGATTGAATGATTTGTATGTTTGTGTGATTGACTTAGAATGTTTGTTTGCATGATTGAATGATTTGTATATTTGTGTGATTGACTTAGAATGTTTGATTACATGATTGAATGATTTTTACATTTGTGTGATTGACTTATAATGTTTGACTGCATGATTGAATGATTTGTAAGTTTGTTTGATTAATAGTATGATGTGTATGATTTTATGATTACATGTATGATTGCTTGGTTGTATGATTAACTGATTATGTATGAATTGTTGATTATTTGAATGATTGTTTGAATACATGTATGATTACTTTCTTGTATGTTTAACTAATTACATATGTGTAATTAGATTATCTTGTATGTTCTTAATCATATATGTTTGCTTGTATGGCTTGTTATTGTATGATTGATGTTCTGATTGATGATATGTATGATTTTGATGAATGATTAAAGCTCTGATTGTGTTTGTTGTCTGTTATGTATGTTTGGATGCTTTATTTGTTTGAAAGGTTAGATATTTTTGTTTGTTTGTCTGTTAGATAACCTTTAAGAATATGATGGACTAGCTTCATCAACACTCTTCTGAACTTCAGCTGTGGCATTCAAAGTCTTTTCAACATCATGTTAAGTGATCTTGTCTTTCTCTGCTTCCTTGACTTGATCATTCAAAGCAGTGATCTTCAAAGTATTTCTGCAGTTGACTATGTGTTTAGAAAAGTACTATAGTGCAATGTTTTGATCATCATATTTACAGTGGATGGAGAGATGAACCATCTGTTCTAGGGTTGATAAATCTAGGCTTTGCACATCAATGTTGCTAACCAATATGGTTACAACATGATTCCCTTCAGAACTTTTAAGTTGTTGTTGTCTGAGATCCTTAGTCCAGTAATTCCCTCTATGTGTGTTGGAGATTGTTGATTTGTCTCTATCCTCTATTTAAGTGCAGCATTCATATAGACTGTTCCCAGGATTTTTAGCATGTGTATAAAATAACAATAGTCACCCTTGCAAAGCACATCATCAATTGCACAGAATGACTTTGTTTTTAGAAAAGATACATATGATGGATGAAGAAGTTTAATCTCAACAGGATCAAACAACCTAATGTCTACAGCTTCTTTTCCTTCCAATTTTTTCTCTAATACTACTTCAATGTAGTTTTTATCATAATACCATCTTGTAATTGGATGATTGTACCATTACCATCAATTTTCTTCATAATCAACTTCAAGTCTGATGGCCTCAATGGATATCCAACTCTCTCCAAAATCTCACTGTCAATTTGAGTTGGTGTTTCTTCACTTGATTTCTTTTGTTTGCTTGCTAACTGTTACTTTCTTCTCAACTTAGCAATATGAAGTTTATCTTCTCTATCAGCCTTTTGTTTCATCACATGGAGCTGTTTATTCATATATGATCTCATGATATGAAAGAAATTAGCACCTCTAGGATTATTTGTATGATCGACCATTCTCAGCTGCATCAGGTCTAGTCAGTTTTCATATGTCAATTATCCCAGTTAGGATATGTATGATAAGTATTGGACAAGTCTAGATATTTTTTTGATAAGCACAGCATCCCATATTTCATCATATTTTCATGCTACAATCTTTTTTTCATCTGCAGAGGCTGTGAGAGTTATTCTACCATAGATCTTCATAAAATTTGTTCTCATTACTCAGCTCTCTCACTTCATTTCTTTAGGCCATAGCCTGTGAGGCATGAACTACCTAGGCTCCACTATAGGAGAAGCTTAGGTGGAGCTTGATGATAGGTTGATAGATATGAGGCTGGATAAGGTCTAGTGATTTATGGCTTTTAGGCATTAGCCAACATGTTTTTGTAAATCTCTCTAGCCATGTCCTTGATCTGATAGAGAGATCTGCCAGCATATGACCTGTATGGTATTCTTGTATAACTTAACCAGCTTTTCACCTGGGAGTAGGTCATCTTCTCTATTTAAGGGTCTTTGGGCTGATTCTTTTGAAACTGTTGTTTATCCTTTATCTCTTTATATCTTCTAAATGTTTGCTCAGATTCATTTTTCATTACATCTGTGAAGTCCTTGAGCAAGTCTTTAACCTCTGAAATGTTAAGTTGCATGAAAGTATCATAAGGAAAGCCTCTGGATGCTAACTCTATTCCCATAAGTGTTTCTAGATCATCTGGGAATAGGTTTTGAATGTTTTCCATCTCATCTTCATCTTGTTGTTCTTCTTCTTCTTCTGAATCACTTAAAATGATGATGGGCTTGATTGTTAATCTTTTTTCTGATCAATCTCACCTTCTTCTAACACTACAAGCTTTGTTTCTTTCTGTCTTTGTTCTTCCTCATCTATTTGTTTAGCTTTAACCTTTAGAAGCTTGAATGGTGGAGATTTAGGTTCTTCCAACTCTTGAATCTGTTGTTTTCCCTTCCTCAAAGAGGCTAGGTACAGTCTCTTTCTCTTCCTATCATAGGTTTTTAACTGAGGTTGTGATGATGATGCTTGGTCCTTTGATGATTGTGTTTGCTCCTTTATGGATTCTGCAAATTGTTTGATTAATTCCTTCTGTTTTTCTGATAGAGGATTAACTGGAATGATGTTTGTTTGAGCTTGTTGGATGTATTGTGTATGAAAATATGTCTAAGGATGGGTGAATAGTGGATGTTCTCAAATGGATTAGCCTCACCAAACAGCTAATCCATTGAGTATATCTCCTCAGGGATAATGATTGCTAGTTCAGGTTCCCTTATGCTTGTTTCTTCAACAGGAGACATGTTTTGTTCATCGAACTCATCACTCTGGCCTTGTTCAAGACCATTTGAATGTTGTTCTTCATTCAGTTGAGTGTTTATGTGTTCTAGTTCTCTGTTTAGTCTTTGAATCTCTTCATTTTGAATAGCAATTATCTTTTTCAATTCATCTATCTCAGTGTCCTTTGCATCTATCTGCTCAGTCACATATGCAACATCTACTCTTGTACTACTAAGATCTTGATCCTTTGCTTTCACCTTTCCCTTAATAGATCTAGTTGTTGCTCTAGGAATTGAACAATCAACTTTTGTGCCTTTTGATCAGTAGAAAGTTTCTCAATCTCTTCATCCTTTTCTTTTAGCTTCTCTTTTAGCTTTCTTTCTCTATTATTTGATTTTTCTATCAACTTGTTGTACTCAGTGAATAAAAACACTTTTGAGTACTAAATTTCTTCCCTAGTTGGTATTTCACTTGTCTGCCCTTCAACTTGTATTTGTTTAACATAAGCACTTTGTTCTGCTTGATCTTGCTCATGTTGTGATGATGTGCCAACTTCTTCTTGTTTAGTTGCTTGTTTTTCTAGAGAAGCATCAATGTCTCTCAACAAAGATGATAATGTTTGTTGATCAGGAAAGGCTAGGCTTTGTGGTGGAGAAGGCATGCGACGTCCAAAATGAAGATGCTCTTGTTCTTAGGTTTCTTCTTGAGCTTCTTCTTGCTTATTGATTGGTTCTGGGATGGGTGTAACTTGTTCTTCTTGTAAAATTGGCTCTTGTATGAGTGTAGCTTCTTCTTCTTGAATGATTGGTATATGTTGAATTGTAGGATCTTGGTGAATCACATTTTGGAAGAGCATGTGAGGTCCTTGACCAGGAATCCTCAAATGATTCAGGTACTGAAAGATCATGATCTATCATATTACGTGGAACAAGAACCTCATCTCTTTGATAAAGGCTTGACTTGATTCTGTTAAAACCATGTTCATTAAAATGAACAGGTTGGAAGATAGGTCCTTCTTTTGTTATGTTTGGTAAAAGATCATTTATGATCATCTGAAGGAATCTGGGATACATCTGAAACTTGTTCCTTACTTCTGTCAAGTTATAGATTATCCCATTCAACACTGGAGCTGTAAAATTAAAGGGTCATCTAGTAATTTTGCTTGCTATGGCCGAAGAACTCCTCAAAGAAGTGGCATCCCAGCCAGTCTTCCTATTTGTCATTGTTTTCTGGTATGTGTGCATTAGAAATCTGAATTGAGCACACATGTAAGACTTCTTGATTAGCTTTCTCTCAATGGTACCAGTGTAACCAATCTGCCTGAAAACATGTAACACATAATTTTCATCAAATTATACTGGAACTTCTGCATCTTCTTTACCAAGTTACAAAACTCTCCTTATAATTTCCTCTGATATGATAATATGGTGCTCATGTATATTAGACATAATAACTTGTTGGTCATTCATTTTCTCCAGATGAGCATGTGTCTAGAACTGGACAATATGGTCTTCATATAACTCAGGCCTTGCTGTCATAGCAATGGACCAGCCTAGTCTGTCTGATAACTTGTATGATATCTCTGTAGTTTTAGCCTTTGGTGAGTATGGGTTGAGATATGCACAGAGATTATGATCTCTGACAAATACTAAGTTTGCCATATCTACAATGATGATGAAAAATGTGTTAGTAACTTGTATGATACGAATGTGTGATGTTTGGTGTGATGAAATGTTGATTATGTGTTCATTGGGCAGATGTATGATATAAGTTGATGAATCATGTATGTTAAACCCATTGATTAAGTCAAAATGTTTCTTAATTGTCCATTATCAATTTTGAATAGTTTGACTTTTGACAGTCAAATTTGATAACCTTTTAAACTTGTAAAGTTTGTTGATTTCAAGATATTATAATCCAAATCATTTGTCATCATGTTTGTTTCATTATAATGAGTGGTATGTTTCATATCATGTATTGATTTTGTCTCATAGCATAATCAAATATGAATTTCAGTTTGACTTTTAAAGTCAAACCTACCATTCAATGCACATTGAATGCATAAACATTTAATGATGTTGTGGTTAATGTTATGCCAAATTAACTAATTTTATACTTTTGTAATAGACTATTGAACATATTTAAAAGGTTATAACATATTTCAAGACGTGTTAAACATTTTCAAAGATCGAAATTCAGTTTTTGTATGATTTTGGCATGAATATCATGACTGTTCATAAATCTAATGAACACTTAATCAAATTTCATCACAATAATAGTCCTAATACATGTGACTAGGGTTGTTAAACATGTGTTCAATGTTTGATTTAATTTAACATCAACATATTCATGTTTGATCTCGGTTCATTGTTCGACTTAGGTCTTCACAATGTCAGATTCAAAGTCGAAGAACCGGATGTTTTAATGATTGTATGATGATTATATTTTTGATAATATACCTATTTGATTAATAATCAATGGTGAAATCAAATAGGTATTTGGTTTTGATTGAATAGGGGTTTAAGGGTTTAGCGAATTTTTGAACTTTTTAAATTTTGATTTTCTCTCACTCATGATGAATGAAAAATCACAAGTGTTGGACTATATATACAACGGACAAAATAAATGTCCATTGTTTATATAGTTTGAACGTCCGCTATGCAAACAGTTTAAATGTAAAATTCAATTTTAAGTTGTCCGTTGTGGGTTACACATGCGATGTGTGTACAGTACGTCCGCTGTGCAAGTTTAAGTTGTACGCTGTTGACCCTTTGAATGTTTGACTATCTTTATTGCGGATAACTACTTGGTCATGAGCTGTGAACACTTTGAATGTTGTACTGTGTTCACAGTGGATGGACATTTGTTCATGTGCTGTGCACACTTTGTGTGATGAAAATTCACAACTGATGACTAAACGTCATACGCTGTGGGTTGTTTACTGTTCACAAAGCGGATGAACATTTGTTCATGCGTTGTATAAACATGAATGATTGTTTGGTTGTCCACAACGGATGATAAATTAGTCATGCGCTGTGTATACTTTGTTTGTTTGAGATATTCACACCGGATACATACGCTGTGTACACTTGTACTGTTTCAACAACAGATGACTAAAGTTAATCATGCGCTGTGGAATGGTACTGTATTCATAGAGGATGCCTTACCAACATCATACGCAGTGAACACTTGTATGTTCACTAGTGCATAGCGGATACATGTTTATTTGTTTGCTATATACACTTAGTGTATTTTGCATGTTTTGATGGTTAACTTTAGCTATAGCGGATGTATGTTTGTATGTCCGCTATGACTACAGTTGTAAAAGTGTTAAAATTTTTGTTTGTTTTGAAAATTTTGCTCATCCGCTATGCAAATTAATACATACGCTGTGTAGACTTAGAAAATTTTCTGTTTTGCTTGAAAACTAAAATTATTTTTAAAGTTTCAAAATTTGAATGTTTGTTAAAATTATAATATTTTAACATGATTAATATATGGATGTTAAAATATCACTCACAAGCAATATTGTCCAACATTTGCATATGTATGTGTCAAACTGTTGTGTTTGAGTGCTAGCTTGACTTGGCTGTATTTAAAACTCAAAATTACTAAAAAATTTCAAATTTTAAAATGTATGATTATGCACATTTTCTGCTACCTTTGATATTTCCATGTTCATTTTCTCCTCCTAAATTTTTGCATATTTATAAAAAAAACCTTTATAAAATGACAAAAATTTGAAATTGTTTTAATGGAAATTATCAAAGTCCAATTTGATTGTTTGCATGATAAACCCTTAGAAAGATAACACTATATCTAACTAATAAATGGATGATTTTCATGTTTGGACTTGAATCATTTGCACATAACATGAGATCATACTAGTCGTAAATTCTAACTGAGTTGTTTGGATGATTTTGAGAATAGAAATAGACTAATACAATGTTGATTGCAGATATTATGATCCACTTAAACTCATGCATGGTATTAATGATGGATTAAAACAGTGAGTGATTATCATTATTTGAGTGTATTAATATGATTTGTATGTACCCCACATCTGATTGTATGTTAAGATCAATCCATATGCTAGAAAGTACTTTCAATACTTATGACCAAGCTACTTTGGAGTATAAATGCTCAATTCAATCCATGTTGTTTTATCCACTTTGGGATTCTTTTATCACTTCATTTTGGAAGGTGATCCTCTTTGGGATTCTTTTGATTGTTCATCCTTAATGGATGTGTTCCTTATTAGGAATCTTTTTGGATCATGATTTAGGTCATTCAGGTCTGTGCTCAGCATAACAAAGAATGCCTTGGTGTACTCCAGTCTATGAAAATCATAATAGAGGAGACACCTGTATGATTGAGCAATTTATAAACTGCTTCACTTGGTGTATTGTAGTTACTTTACAAGCAACCTTTATTGGATAGACCAATACTCACCATAAACCAAGATGTGTGTTGCTGACCACATAATCATGAGAATTTAGTTCTTCACTGTAGTATATGATGTTAAGTGTCCCATGCTGAGCCTATCCACATATGAAACAAAGTATTGTCCGTCTTTATTAGTGGAAAATGACTCAATTGAAGAAATAATCTAGTGTACTATCATTTCTCATGAATGGTTATGTATGATTCAAATTGTTTGTTAATTTGAAACATGAATGTTTGTTTGATGTCCTGATTTTGAAAGATGTATGTTTGATGTTTAAAATTAGACTTTACCAATATCAAGCTTTTTTGAAACTAATGTTTTAAAACATTACTTGTTTGATTCATAGTTGATCATACCAAGTGACTGAACTAGAAATTCAAATCTTGTTGAATCAAATGGTTTGGTAAATAGGTGAGCCAATTAATTGTCTGTATGGATATTAATGAACTTTAATCAACTTTATTAAATGGCATATTGACCTTCAAGTAGGTCAACCAACTGCCATACCTCTTGCTTTCTGAATTGCTATAATTTCTCTTGCATTGCTTCTATCCAACTGTTGTCTTTTAGTGCTTCTGTGATGTTTTTGGGTACAGTTAGAGATAGGAAGCAGGAAGACAAGCAAATGTTTGCTGTATCAGATTGACTTCGTGTCAATCTGGTATTGAGGTCACCTATGATGTTTTTTAAAGGATAAAATTTGTGAACTCTGGTTGTTTTAATCTGATCAACAGGGATGGTTGAATCAAGATTGGTGATTGTTTGGTTGGGTGATGATGGATGAGCAAGGGTATCTGTTGTTGTTTGATTATATGGTTGTGTGGGTTCAGTGAATGTTTGTGGTGAATCATGAAGGAAATCTAAGATTTCATCTTCATGATGGGTATCAGGTAATGAATGATAGTCATCATCTTCTTCAATTGTGTATGGTTGATGTGACTTTATTTGTATGGTTATGGTTGATTGGACACTGGAGTTGATGAAGATGGTGTTTCTGGTGATGTTTCTTTTGATGTGTGTGTATGTTCTGGAGGACTGGAAACTGTGGTACTGGAAGGAGTGATGTTTATTCTCCTTGGAGGATCCGTAGTTAATGTAACATCAATGTTCTCCTTGGAGTGATGTTTGTTCTTCTTGGTACCTGTAACAACAAAGTAAGATTTATCAAATGATTTTGTTAGTGAGTCAATATCAAACAACCAGGCTGATTCATTGACTTTCTTGGTAAAAGAGTGTTCATTAAAGACAACATCTGTTGTTCTTCCACTATGTTTAGTCATGGATTGTATACTCGGTAAGCTTTTGAGCTTCCGGAGTATCCAATAAAAAATCTGTCATCTGCTTTTTTAGAAAACTTAGATAATTGTTCTCTGGTGTTTAATATTGAAACATAACATCCAAAAGCTTTAAGAAATCCAATGAATGGTTTTCTTTTAAACATTAATTCATATTGAGTTTTGGAATGTTCTTTGACTATTAATGTTCTGTTTTGAATGTAGAAAGCTATGTTGATTGCTTCAGCCTAAAAGGATATTGGTATAGAGAGTCAGCTAGCATAGATCTAGCAACTTCTATTAATGTTTTATTTCTCCTTTCAGCAACTCTATTCTGCTGAGGAGTCCTTGCTACACTAAATTGATGACTGATTCCTTTGTGTGCACAAAAAGAAGAAATGGAGTCATTTTTAAATTCAGTACCATTATCACTTCTTAAAGATTTAACTTTAAGATCTTTTGTTTTGATTCTCAATTTTAGTGATAAAGGTTTTGATGATTTTTGATGTTTCTGACTAGTGTAGAAGAAAGAAAACCCAGGTAAATCTTGAGTGATCATCTACTATAACAAGACAGTATTGCTTCTTTCCTATGCTTAGGATGTTTGTTGGACTAAAAAGGTCCATGTGAAGCAATTTGAGTGATGTGTTGTTAAAATGTACCAATTTAGACTTATGAGAAACTCTGTGATGTTTGCCTTTTAGACATGCATTGTAATTATCTATACAGATGAGTTCTTTTTGTGGTAAACCTACTACTAAGTCACCTTTTACAAGTTGATTCATTCTGTCATAGTTTGAGTGTCCCAATCGTCTGTGCCATAATTAGGAAACATCTTCTGATGCTTTTGATAGTAAACTTGTTTCAGGGGTTGATGCTAAAATAGTGTTCATATCAATAATGTATGTGGTGTTATGACTGGGTCTTTTCAAAAGGATACAATCTTCAGGTATTTTAAAACCCATGTTGAGGATGTAGCAGTTGTTGGAGTCAAATAAGGTGGCATATCCTTTATCACAGATTTGGGATACACTAAGAATGTTGAGCTGTAGGTTGGAGCAGTAGTTGACATTTTCAAAGCTGATCAACCCATTTGATAGTGTTCCTTTTATCTTTCCACCTATGTTATCTCCTCCAAAGGCTACATTTCCTCCATGTTTGTTTTTAAAATAAAGAAGGAGGGAACAATTGCCAGTCATGTGACGGGAACATCTACTGTCAACATACCAGATGTTTTCAGGCCTTTTTTGATGCCCCTGCACAAACAAAGAAATCAGTTAGATGGTGCAACCCAAGCCAAGATGGTCTTGGGTTTTCCGTCGTTTCCCATAACGCATATTTCTTCTAATGTGGCATTGTCTGATGGTTTAGGAATTCTAGACACACTAGATTTCCTTTGAATGTTTTTAGCTTTGTCGGGAGAATTGCTTTGAGCTCTTCTTCTTTGAGTGCTAATGTCTAATTGTGTCTCTTGTTTGATTGTCTAAAGGTGTTAGAAAATGTTTTATCATTGTTAAAAACAACCTTTTAATGAGGAGTTGTCATGGTACTCCTCCTTTGTTCTTGATAGGAACAACTGTTTGTTTCTCAGTTGATTTCTCAACTTGAGGCTTTTTGTTTTGCTTCTTGTTTTTCATATTGAAAAAGCAGTTAGAAGTGATGTGATTGTTTCTTTCACAAATGGAACGATAATCGTAAATTTGATAAGATTCAGTACTGTGATTGTTCATATTACAGTACTTGCAATATATAACATATTTGCAATTTTCTATGGTGTGAGTGTATTGATCACACCACTCGCCGTATGGTAAATTTGCATTGCCTTGTTTGTTGATAACTTTTGATTTTAAATTTGATTTGAATGGTATATCAAAAGTTACTATTGATTGTTTTGGCTGAATAGGAGCTTTGCCTTTCCCTTTGTTTGTTTGTTTAGGAGAGGTAGTGGAAGATCCAGCATTTCTTCCACCAGCAGATGTCAAAACCTTGTGTTTGCTTTGGTTGCTAGGTTGGTGTATCTACCACACTTGAAACTTTTGTAGTTTTAGTAATTGGTTTATCTGACTCGCTATCCAATAAATCAACATCATCTTCATCAGTTGTTTGTTCATCAAACTCATTATTTTCTCCTTAATAAAAATCTATTGATTTTATTTGTTGTGGTGCATGGCTCTTAACAAATTTTATCAAAGGTGTTTTTGATATTAATGAACATTTTGATGATGATGATGATTGTTTTGAGTCATTAGTCCTGTCATGTTGGTCAAGAGACTCACCCTATTTGTTTTTCATGGAATCAGGAAGTGAGATATAATTGTTATTATAAGGTGGATTGACCTTACTTTATCCCAAACCTGAAGGGTCTTTAAATGCCCTTTGCTGAGCAAGGTGTTCTTTAAACTTCTTGTTGCTCACCTGAAATTTCTGAAGTTTCACTTCAATTTCAGCCTGAAATTAACACTTGCAGCTCAAGTAGAGCAACTCTCTGAATCATTGACTCTGTCAAAAACACTACAGGTTGAAACTAAAGTGAAACTTTAGAAATTTTAGGTGAGCAACGAGTAGTTTGAAGAACTTCTTGCTCAGCAAAGGGGATTTAAAGACCCTTCAGGTTTAGGATATAATAAGATCAACCTTCCTTATAATGACATTTATATTCCTCTACCTGATTCCATGACCTCGTGACCCACATGACTGGACTGATAATTCCAAAAAATCATCATCATCATCAACAAAATCATCTTTAATATCAAAAACACCTTTGATAAAATTTGATAAAAGCCAAGCACCTCCACAAATCAAATCAACAGGCTTTTATCAAGGAGAAAATAATGAGTTTGATGAACAAACCACTAATGAAAATGATGTTATCTATTGTATGAAGAGACAGATCAACCAATTACTAAAACTATAAAAGTTTCAAGTGTGGTTGATACACCAATCAAACAAACAAAGCAGGCAAAAGGTTTTGATATTTGCTCATGTGGAAGAAAAGCTGGATCTTCCACTGCCTCTCTTATTCAAACAAACAAAGGGAAAGGCAAAGCTTCCATTTAGCAAAAACAAACAACTGTAACTTTTGACATACCTATAAAATCAAATTTAAAATCAAAAGTTATAAACAAACAAGGCAATGCAAATCTACCATATTATGAATGGTGTGATCAATACACTCACACCACTGAAAAATGCAAATATGGTAAATATTGCAATTACTGTAACATGAACAATCACAGTACTGAATGATGCCATTTTCAGAATTATTGTTCAATTTATGAAAGAAATAACCACAGCACTGCTAACTGCTTTTTCAATAAGAAAAACAAGAAGCAAAACAAACAACCACAAGTTGAGAAATCAACTGAAAAATGGACAGTTGTTCCTAATAAGAACAAAGGAGGAGCACCATAACAAACTCCTTATCAAAAAGTTGTTTTAAATAATGAGAAAACTTTTTATGACAACTTTAAACAATCAAACATAATACATAAGTCTCAAAGCAGACAACAAACAAACATTAGCACTCAAAGGAGAAGAGCTCAAAGTACTTCTCTTGATAGAGCTAAAAACAATCAGAGGAAATCTAGTGTCACTAGAATTCCTAAACCATTAGAATAGGCCACTTTAGAAGAAATATGCGTTATGGGAAAAGACGGAAAACCCAAGACCATCTTGGCTTGGGTTGCACCATCTAACTGATTTCTTTGCTTTTAAAGGGACATCAAAGAAGGCCTGACAACATCTGGTATGTTGACAGTGGATGTTCCCTACACATGACTGGAAATTGTTCCCTCCTTCGGGATTTTAAGAGCAATTATGGTGGAAATGTAGCCTTTGGAGGAGATAAAACAGGTGAAAAGATAACCGGTGAAGGAACAGTATCAAATGAGTTGATCAGCTTTGAAAATCTCAACTAATGCTCAAATCTCCAGTTCAATATTCTAAGCGTATCACAAATATGTGATCAAGGCTATGCCACCTTATTTGACTCCAACAAATGTTACATCCTCAAGACGGGTTTTCAAATACCTGAAGATTGTATCCTTTTGAAAACACCCCGTCATAATAGCACATACATTGTTGATATGAACACTATTTCAGTATCAACCACTGAAACTTGTTTACTATCAAAAGCATCAGAAGATGTTTCCCAATTATGGCACAGACATTTGGGACACTCAAATTATAACAGAATGAATCAACTTGTAAAAGGTGACTTAGTAATAGGTTTACCATAAAAAGAATTCTTCTGTACAGACCACTGCACTGCATGTCTGAAATGAAAATAACACAAAGTGTCTCATAAGTAAAAATTGGTAAACTCAAACAACACACCACTCAAATTGCTTCAGATGGACCTTTTTGGCCCAACAAACATGCTGATGAGCTCAAAATGGATCGATCTGTGATGATTTATGAACACAATTCAATCTAAAATACACAAGTATTCAATTCAACACAAGGAAATCAACAAAAATTCATAGAGTTTTCATTGATTAGCATATAGAAGAATACAAAGTGTAGGAAACAGTTACAAGACGTCTAAATCTCACTCTAAAACTTAAACTTCCTACACAAAACATATCTATGCTATATATACTAATCAATAAAACAAAGGAACATATTTACATAAAAAGTCCCTATACTATGACAAAACTATACAAGACACATAAAGACTAATGTTAATATTTTAAGAAGCATCTACAATACTCCCCCTAAGATTCACATGGTCTTCGGTCTTCAACATATCTTCAGTCTTCAAAATCTTTTTCTTCATCTTTATCTTCATTCTTTGATCTTCTGTCTTCAGTCTCCTCTTTTTTTCTCCAGCTTGATCTTCAGTCTTCATGCTCCAAACAAATCTTCCGGTTCTTCTTTGATTGTGAAAACTGGTTTCTCTTTGTATAGCTCCTGCTCCCTTAATGCTTTTGCAATAGCTACTTTGAATTTTTCAGCAAGAATGCCTTGTTCCGGCTTTGCTTCATTTGTTTTAATCTCCATGTTGTTCATCAATTCTAGTGCTTGCTTTGACAGACCTGCTATATCAACATTTGCATAGCATTCTATTGGCTTAGAATTATCTTTGCAATGAATCTCCAATACCCCTTTGCTTGAAATTCTCATGAATTCAATGTCTTTTATGTCCTTTTTCACAATATTAGCGTATGCTAATGCTTTTCTCAAAGAAATTCTCTCCATCGCTGCATTCATCACCTTGATTATAGACATAAAATACTTTTTGTCATTCTCAGCAGTTTCTGGACTGACTTTCTCAAACTTTTGAATCGATAAGAAAGAAATGTAACTAGGATGGAGTAGCTTGAGTTCAAACACACCAAACAATGTAATCATATCTTTATCCCAATCATCCAAATTTCTGACCAACTTCAATTCATAAGATTCAGAATTATAAAACCATCTTAGAATCGGTTTTGACTTTTGAGTTCCATCTATCACCTTTAGCCTTGGATTTGTAACTTTATCAAAATAAAAACTAAAATCATCAAGGAATTTTTCTCTACCAGTTTCCTTTTCAATCCCTTTATTCTTCTTCTTTAACTCATAGAAATACTCTTTACCTTCTTATTCACAACGTGTTTTCAAGAAAGAAGGCATTCGATTAATTCCTCTGTTGAGCAACTCTACAAACATTTCACCTCTTTTAGCTTTTGTATGATTTATCAACGGAAGTTTATTCAAATCTTTTAAGTCTTGCACCGGAAGTGATATGATGCTAGAAAGGAAATGATAAACATCACAAATAGCATTTACTCTTTTAACTAAAAATGCATCAAAGACTTCATCACATTTCCATGCCACAATTTTAACTTCCTTGGTTGAATCAGGTACAACCATAGCGTTTAGTAACTCAGAAATTGATTGACCTCTTTGTAACACATTTCTCACTAAATCACCAGCAGATCTGGCTTTGTTCCACAATTGCTTTTCATTAATAGAAACTTGATAACTTTCTTTATCAATCTCTGGAAACATCTTAATCAGCTCTCTTCTTCGTTCATATCTTGAACTTTTCATAGCCATAGATTTAATCTCATGAGGCTTCAAAATCTTTGTTCTTTTGGTAATCTCAAGATATTGAGGATTATCCATGTCCAGTACCACCATTTTCTTTGTTTGCCTTTCTGTTTCTCGAAAACTTCTGACTAAGTTTCTTAATGATTCTCCTTGTAATCTGTTTAGTTTCTTCCTTGGGTAATTTCTAGATTGCAACCACATTCTGAGTGCATTGATGTTCATATCATCTGGATTCGGATGGTGCAACTCAGATGTAGGAATATCATCAACATTTATGCTTTCTTGTAATGGACTCCATTCACCATGCTCAACAATTATTTCATCGGGGTCAATTGGAGCAACGGATTCTGCAGTTATGCACTTCTCAAACTCTTCTTTGATTTGAGACACAGTCAATCCGTCTAGAAACACTCGGTTATACTTTTTCTTTACCAAGTAGTTGTATCCGTCTTCTATATCCATAGGAATATCATCAAGACTTAAATCAACAGGAGAAAAATGTTTGTCTACATTAGCATCTACTATATCTTCATCTTCAAGAACTTCGTTATACCAGTCATCATCAAATTCTTCTTCGATATCATCAAGAGCACCAATGACTTCTTGAATTTTATCACATTCCTTTTCAGTAGCAGATTTCTCAATTACCTTTTGAATTTTAGATGAAGATTCAGGTAAAACTGAACTATCTACATCATCTATTTTTCGTTTCCCTTTATCAGTCGATGGAATTTTCTCAACATCTATAGGAGCAACTTCAGAAATAATCATCACTTTAGGATATGGAGACTTGTGCTTTTCTTTCAACTTTTCTAATTCTTCTTTCAATGCTTCATTTTCTTCATTCACTTTCTTTAATCTTTCTTCCATTGAATCAAAATCTATCATCATTACCTCAAATGTCTTCATATTATCATCTCGACTTTTTCTCAACTCATCAATTAACTTGTCTTTCTCTTTCATTTCTTCAATCAATCTTTCATTGACAGCTTTCAACTCTTCAATTATCTTTAATTGATTCAACTTTTCTTCATTCAATTCATCAATCTTCTTTTATAAATTTTTTTCTTCAGTTAATAGAATCTGATCATTATGCTCTACCATTTCTTTAATCATACTCATAATATCATCAACAGTTTGATTTCCATCAACCTCTTGTTCACTTTCTTCAACTTTAGTATCATTGTCATTAAATTCTTCAGTAACTTGATCTGGATCTTAAACATATTCATCCATTTCTTCATTCACTTCTTCAGTAGCTAAATCTACTTCTTCTTTAACATCATGCTCTTCTTCATGAGCTTCTTCAGTAACATGCTCAGATTCTTCAACATTCTCAAGAATAAATTCCATAACATCATCAAATTGACCACCTTCATCACCATCATCAGAATCAGATGAGCTAGAACTATCTTTTTCATCATCATCAGCTGGTAATTCTTCAATCAAATTAGCTGGATCAATAGGCTCGTCCTTAGTTAAATGATAATGATCAATAGTGATATCCACTTCATCATTAGCAACATTAAGAATATAATCAAATAATGGAACATTCTGAGCTCCAGTAACCATTGCCAGTCTCTTATATGATACATCATACATATGCTCCAATATCAATGTATCACCACTTACACCATCAATATGAATGTCTGGATGTTCTTCATTGATAATCATCTGAAGGAAACGTGGATACATTAAGTATTTGTTGCTTATGCCCTTTTCCATATTAAAAATAAACCCATTAAAAATCCATATTGACATATTAAATCGTCTATTTGTAGTCAGTGCTACAATGGGTGATGCAATGTCAACAGGGAAAGAATTCCATCCTGCACTTTGTTTTGACATGCAATGTTGGAAAATATAGCATATAAGCTTCCAATGGTTATACACACAAGCACGGAAGAATTGTTTCTTAGGAAAATGGTCAGGGTGTCCCATTTCCATGAATGTTTGTCTACATTCATCAAACTTTAGCTCGGATAAATCTTCTGGATCATTAGGTCCTAACCTCAAGGCTTGCCTAATTGAGTCTTCAGAGACTTCAATCATTCTAAAATTCGTTATAAAGCCTCGGACCACTTTAGCTCCATTATCATCAACATCAACATATGCTGTGCTCCAGAACTTCTTAATCAGACGTGCATAGATAACCGGTTGGTAGCACATGGCATATACATACTTCGTCCGTAATAGAAATCTGATCATATCTTCGTATCCTACAGAATCTTGAATATTCTCATTTAATAGTGCAGCAACGTTGTGTTTTGGCTCAAACTTTAAATCAGCCATACTATTCAGTCACTTTGCACATTGCATCTTCATCTTCATCATCGGACATGAGGATCCATCATAAAATCAACAGTTGATGAATAGACCGATTTGAATGCACAAACAGAGTCGAAATCAAGTATATATTATCATTTAAGCATCAATTTCAGTTTAGATTATCATTTCAATTCGACATTTTACAGATTTACACAAGTTAGGGTTTCGAACGCCCGAATAGGATCAAAACACCCAACTCAATTCAACCTGTTAAACTAAAATTTTTGTGATTTTAATCATCAACTTACATTTAAACTCTGATAATATCACTATCGAATGCAAAACAAGATCAAAAATCAATCGAAGTGAGTGAATCAATGGTATATCGAGTGTCTGGGTTTTAAGAGTTCAGGGGGTTTTGAGAATGAAAAGTCTGAAATCATGAAGTGTTGTTTATATACTAAGTGAAAAATTTTAGGCGCATGAGCACTGTTTGTGCGCATGAGCTTAGGCGCATGAGCACTGTTCAGACGTATAAGCACTGTGTAGGCGCTTTTGCACTGTTCAGGGGAATACTTATTTGATTTCTACACTTGGAAGCATGGGAACTGTTCAAGAGTATGGGAAGGATAAAACACCCAACACTTAACCACATTCTCAGACTCAAGACAACTATTTAGATGCATGACAACTGTTTAGACGCATGAGGTTGTCTGAAACGTCCAACACTTGTACAAATCTTAAAAAAAACATCATGCTCCTAATCCTAGACTTATGAACACTGTTTAGGCGCATGAGATGACTTTCATGAGTAACACTTGTAATTTTTAGATCTTCCACCTGTATACTGTTTAGACATATTAGCACTGTTCACATACTAAAATTAAAACAATTTATCAAATTTTGACTTTAATTAGCCAAATTTGACTTTCACCCAAAATTTTCTAAATTAACCCTCAATTTTGAACTTTTGACTTTTAAATTTTTATTTTTATTTTTGACCTTTTTATTTTTGTTTTAATTTTTCAAAATAATTTCCCGTCATTTTAGTCTCTAATTTTTAACAAAAAATCTCATTTAACTTTTGCAAGAAGCTTTTTCATTTAAAATGTTTTTCAGGTTCATTTTACATTTTGTTACACACACATGCTTGAACATATGTAGCATCCTTCGTTCCATCCAAAACATTTGATTTTGATTTTTTATGATTTTTTATGATTTTACATGATTTTGATTTCCGGGTGTTACAGCTTAACTATGGCTTTAATTTTTTTCAAACACCCATACACATTGATAATTCTCTTGCCATGTTTATCACTGACAATCCTGTTCAACATTCAAAAACAAAACACATAGAGATCATATATCACTTTCTGAGAGATTGCTTAGAAAAGGGTCTGATCAAGTTGATCAAAGTCCATACAGACAATCAATTGGCTGACCTATTAACTAAACCATTTGATTCAACAAGATTTGAATTTTTGGTTCAGTCACTTGGTATGATCAACTTTGAATCAAACAAGTAATGTTTTTCAAAACATTAAAATCAAACAAGCTTGATTTTGTCAAAGTCCAAGTTTAAAATCAAACATGTATGTTTCAAAATCTAGATATCAAACAAACACATCATTTTTTAAATATATTGAATCACACATACCATTCATGAGAAATGATAGTACACTAGCATATTCTTCACTTGAGTTATTTTCCACTAATAAAGACTGACTGTATGTTGTTTGATATGTGGATAGGCTGAGTATGGACACCTAACATCATATACAATAGTGAAGAACTAAATTCTCATGATTATATGGTCAAACAACATATCTTGGTCTATAGTGAGTACTAATTTACCTAATATAGGTTGTTTGTAAAGTAACTACAATACACCAAGTGAAATAGTTTATAAATTACTCAATCATACAAGTGTCTCCTCTATTATGATAATCATAGATCTGGAGTACATCTAGGCATTCTTTGTTGTGCTAAGCACAGACCTAAATGACCTAAATCATGATCTAAAATGATTCCTAAAGAGGATCACATCCATCATGGATGAACATTCAATAAAGTCTTAAAGACTACATTCCTTGTGAATGAATCAAAAGAATCCCAAAGAGGATCACCTTCCAAAGTGAAGTGCAAAAGAATTCCAATGAGGATCAACTAATAAGGATCAATTTGAGTATTTATACTCCTAAGTAGCTAGGTTTTAAGTATTGAAAGTGCTTTCTAGCATATCTTGAGGAAGGTTGTACCAAACATACTATCAGATATGGGGTACATACAACTCATATCAATAAACTCAAAACATGATAATCACTCACTGTTTCAATTAATCATTAATACTATGCATGAGTTTAAGTGGATCATAATATCTACAATTAACATTTTACTTGTCTATGTCTATTCTCAAAACCATAAAAATCACTCAGTGAGAATTTTAGACTAGTATGATCTCATGGTATGTGACACTGATTCATTATTCAACCAAGCAACACATTTATTTGTTAGTAAGATTCAATGTGATCTTACTAAGTGTTTAATAAACAAGCAATAAATTTGGACTTTGATAATTTCCACTCTAACACATAAAATTTTTGTCATTTTTATAAAAGATTTTTATAACTATGCAAAAATTTAAGGGGAGAAATTGAACATGGAAATATTAAAGGCAGCAGAATTGTGCATATTCATACATTTTAAAATTTAAAATTTTCTAAGTTTTGAGTTTTAAACAAAGCCAAGTCAAGCCAACACCCAAACACAACAGTTTGACACACATACATATGTTCAATATTTCAAAATATTACTTGTGAGTAATATCTTAACATCCATATATTGATCATGTTAAAATCTTAGCATTTTACATACATTTTAAATCAAAGATTTAAACAAACATTTTGATTTAAACAAGTTTCATCAAAGAAATGTTCTTTCGGAAGAAAAATTTATCAAATATATGCTTCAAAAGACATTAGTTCAAAACAAACAAAAATCTAAATTTTTTGAAAACTGTTGTCACAGCGGACACACAAACATACATCCCTGTAGCTACAGTAACCATCATAACATGAAAAATACACTAACTGTATATAGCAGACAAAACAAACAAACATCCGCTATGCACTTGTGAATAACAAGTGTTCACAAAGCATGATGTTGACAAGACATCCGCTATGATTACAGTGCCATTTCACAGCGCCTGACTTACATTAGTCATTCGTTGTAGAAACAGTGCAAGTGTATACAGCGTATGCACACAGGTAATCATACGCTGTAAACATTCACAAATCATTTTCAAGTGTCCACAGCGCATAAACAAATGTTTATCCGCTGTGAACAATCAAACAAAACAATTCAAGTGTTCACAGCGCATGATCAAATGTTCATCCGCTATGTACAATCAAACAATTTTCAAGGATCCACAGCGCATGAACAAGTGTTCATCAGCTGTAAACAACCAAACAAGTTTTTCAATGTGTCCATAGTCCATGAACAAATGTTCATCCGCTATGAAAATAGTGGTCAACCACAACGTATGACTTTTTAGTCATAAATTTTAAATTTTTCACACAAGTGTGCACAGCGTATGTACAAATGCCCATCCGCTTTGAACACAGTACAACATACAAGTATTTTACAAACAAACAAAACATTAAAAAGAAAACATTATAAGGATGGTAACATCATCCTTAGAGGGAGTATTATTGGACTCAACAAGTGCATTAATGGATTAATGCTTTAAAGGATGATGCTTGCCATAATCGAATATAACAAACATAATGTGTTCTAACATCCAAACAATCATTTACTAACACATTAGCATCATTATCATTCATAACAAACACTAATATTTGCTTAAATTTCTTTTTAGAATTGTAGATAAAAGAAATTTTTGACAAGTATCTACAGCGGATGAGAAGCAGTTCACAGCGGATGAAGGTCAACATGCAGCAGATGAAGATTTAAGTCTTAAGTGTGTGCAGCGGATGAAGACATCACACAGTGGATGAACAACAGACAGCGAATACAAGTCCACAGCGGATGTTCATCCACAGCGGATGAACATTCCACAGCGGATGTTTATCCACAGCGTATGAACATTCCATAGCTGACAACAATCAACACTGCACAGCGGATAAACAATCTTCTTCAACAGCGGATGACCAAGACATCTACAGCGAACGACCAATCATCACAGCGGATAGCTTGAAGACTTAGTATTATTTTTTATGTAATTTTCTTTTACATAAGGGTAGTATAGTAATTGTATATAGCTATGTGTATAGGCTATAAATAGCATTCTACCCTAATCCTTTGTAAGCTTTTGAACAATCAATCAAACAAGCAGTTATTATTATTTTCGAGCATTTAAATACACACACACACTGATTTCATACACTTGAATCACGGGTTTCCGCACCATGGTTCTTGTTTGTTGATTATTGAGAGATTTTGAAAAGATCCTTGGGGGAATCAACCTATTCATGTTGAATATTGTTCTAATATGTTCATGTTCAACATGTGTTTAAGTTGATTTCATCAGAAATATTTATATTTAACATGTATAGTTTAGACCATATCACCATCGCTTCCCTCTGTAATGCCATTGCCTCTTCATGTCGATCTTTTGCGAATATTGATTCTTGGTTGGCAATGTCTCTTTGGTATCGTGCAATCGCAATCCATTGCCCATACTCAAGAGGCCTCATCCTTCTCATGCTATATTCAATCGATGGTGCCTCGACTACTCTTCTAATGGGAAACGGAGTGTGTTTTGAGCCATCCCCTTTCTCGGTGAATCCTTCTTCTTCTTCATTTTCTTCCTCATCCTCTTCCTTATCTTCTTCTAATGACATTGCTCCATTTGTTTTCCGGGTTGTAAGGGTGGTGCATTTTGAATTCTTCCTATTAGTACTTCCTTGGTTCCCTTTCTTTGAACATGACTTGGGTGCTGGTTTTCTTGACAAACTATGTTAACTTGCTGAATTTTTCAACAATGAAGAACTTGTGTGGTCTAATGTTAAATTGCATGTTTTTTCCGAGAACCCCTTATCTTCTCACCAACACTGTGATCAACCGGCAGTGAGCGATCATTTTCTTGTTCGCGCTCTCGCTACTGTCCTATATGTCTATTAAGATCAAGTGTCTTAATAAAATCATCTTGTTTCTTGTTAGCAAAGCATGGATTATGCAAACATTAGTTTTCCTAATGGTTTTCTTATCCCCAAGCTTCGTTACAATGTTGAACATGCCAATCATATTCAAGAGTTTAGGCATGATATGCATTTGGGTTCCTACAACCCGCCCCCTGCGCCTTCGAGAAAGATATCTTGTAGCATGGCAATGTCTTTGCTAGTATTGAGCTCACTATTCCAAATGACTGCCTCAGTGGGGTACTCATACTATTCGAATGGTCTTGAGTCAATGTTGACAACTTGTCGTATAGTATTTACAATCTCCTTTTTTTCTTACCCTCTCCGTTAACGTGGTCGTGTATGGAGGGTTGTCACCATCTTCCCTTTCCAATATGGCCATCCATTCCAAAATTGCTTTAGTTGGGATTTTGCCATCATGGCCTTCATCATGAAACTTTAATGGCACTTCCCATCATAGTCTCTTAAACTTGTCCACAACCCCCAGTCAATATTTTCTAACAATATAGCCCATTGACAAACAAATACATTATCTATGTTCTTCACCCTTTTCTCAAATTTCCCCATATAACTAAGACAACTTTTTAGCTAGGGTAAAGTTAGGTTTTGGTCCTCTAATTTGATCAACCGGGGTTATCTCTTCATCTCACAATTCACCTTGACTTTGCTTCTTTTGTCTTTCAAAAAGATCTTAAAAGATTCTGGTTGCTTACCCTTAGATTTACTTCTGAAAAATATTCATGTTTCCTAAAAAAAGCACACAACACCCCCCATTATCTCACGATGAACTAATATGAAGGACAACCTTTCTATATATATGTATTATATTTCCTAAATGATATGCTAGTTTTATAACAAAAATCTTATGACATTATCAATGACAACCATGATTGAGATATCATATTGCCTTTCACTACATGAACTCCCAAACTTAATTGGTCTTGAGTTATTTAACCGTGGTCTTTAAATCATATATGTCAAAGGTTCTCCCCAAACAATATCAAAATCCTAACTTTACATCCTATATCCTATCCTTATCAAGTGTTTGCATTTTGTCACTTCCAAATATTATAATAATTTATTCTATGCTTACTTTAAGCACCTATCTAGAGATACCGAGTGCAAATCTCATGTACATAGTAATAATCCACATAATTTGAGTTTGAAAACATGAGAACATACCTAGAAGGGGTAAGGATTGTGAAAATCGCAAACTTGACTTTAATTCCAAATATCCCTTAATCAGCTAAATGTTGACCTTGTCAAATCTTATGAATGATTGTGTTTTCCACAAATCCCACTCAAGATACATGTTTCTCTCAAAAACTTATCCAAGATAGTCAACAAACTCACAGGATTCAGTAGAGACTTGAGAGAGTTATGGGTGTGAAAGGGTTTGTGGATGGGGAAAGAGGATTTTAAGATGAGGATGTGAGGATGGGGTTTAATTCATGGGTGTGGGGATGGTTTAATTTATGGGTGTGGTGATTGCGTTGTCCAGAATTGGTCAACAAATTCAAACTCTCGGTTGTAATTGGTCCTGGCGTATGATACGCCCATCCTTACCCTATCATACATCGGTAGTGGACTTTTGGCTAGCTTTGTTTGTGGCAAGCCTAGTCTCTAGACTGGAAAAGATTCAATCCACTTGTTGTCTTGCTACTATGTCCTGTAGCTTCTTAGGCATCAGCCACAACTCGAACGCTAATTCATGCTTTGCCAATGAGTGATGTTCTTTTATCATATCCCAAGTTAGGAAAAGATCACAGCTTACCCTGCCATAAAGTATGTGGGGCCGTCCAGGGTGGCGTATTAAAAAAACAGCAGAAACTTTTTTCACGTTGGTGTATGATACGCCCACCCCTGGAGTTTTATATGCCGGTATGTGTTAGTTTTGCCTAATTTGCTTAGTTTTAGATATTTACTTATCCTTTGCCCCCTTGTGAACTGTGCATCGTCCTGAGGCACATAATTGAACTAGAAACATCTTTGGATTGTCGCCATCACATCCCCACACTTAGTTTTGGCCATCGTGAGATTAATTGGGTTAAAGAAAGAGAAAGAAACAAAAGTAAACAAAGTAAAATCCTCACTCATTTTCATGGGAATCATGGTTTCATTTAGCCTATGCAACAAGCCTTTTAGCCCCTCGGTAGATCGGAGTGGATTAGTTTTAGTCACGTGAGGGTTTCTAGTGAACACAACCATAGTGTTCGCGGGTTGCCTCCTGCTAGCGCTTAGTTTGAAGTCTTCAGCCAGACTTGTTGCTTGACATGGCTATGGGATTGTATGGGCATCCAAGGTGCTTAATAAAAAACTCTCGGATGGTTGTGAAGGTCCACTGATATCATTGGTTCCAAGTACGGTTTCAGGGGATGACCATTCACTACTTGATGCATGTGATTATCGAAATCCTCAATTTCCACATCACCATAGTTTCCCACATGTGTAATGAGATATGGTCCCATCCGTATGCACTACTTTTGAGTTTCTTGGGGAAATGCTTTAGCCTTGAATTGTATAGCCACATTGTATAGCCACACCTTTTCCCTTTGACAAATTGCTTCTTACGTAATTTTTGTGCACTGCTTTCGATTTTTCTTTATATGCGGAGGCACATGCATATGCTTCGTCACGCAACTCTTCCAATTCACATAAATTTAATCTGTCT